>CACRXP010000992.1:160933-172269 GCA_902702965.1 Spirometra erinaceieuropaei
CCCAATGAGCAGTTGGTGTACTGTATCATATTTCGTGCCTAAATTGTCCATGCAATTATACAGGTCAGACAGAACGCATGCTCGGATCTCACATACACCAACTTAAGCCAGTTGTGCAACCGGGGTGACGGATTATCATAAGTGACAGCTCACACCTTCGAACAGGGTCACGAGTTTAAGTCTGCAGTCACGAAGATAACCGCTCACGCCAGAATTAAGACAAGCCGCGAATGGGTTGAAGTCTGAGCCTCAGACGATAACTCAGTCAATCGACGCATCGTTTTGGCGCCGGCATACGGAGCCCTGTGTAGACACCCCCGGATTGACGTCACGGCTGTCGGATTGGTTCATAGCCCCTACAACTGTCGACTAGTATGTTGCTGTCTCTGGCGAAAAACTTTAGCTCGAGTTCGAGCGCCCAGACAAATGAGGCAATCGTTCCGGCGCTCGGCCGGCCTCATCTCTCCTACGTATACCTATACCTGGAATGCAAACAATCGCCTCATTTCATGTAGAAGTGTTATTAGCTCGGACTATGGACAGACGAATGTACTGTTTAATCAATCCAGATGGGAATCTCGGTGCTATAGGGCATCCAATGCGACAGAACGCCTCCTATCCCGTATGAAGAGGCGTCATATTTCATGACCAGAAGTTTTTCTAGATTAAAATTGATCGGGACGTTCGCCAAACTACAGGTGGCCATCGATTACTTGGAAGCCGCTCGTTGGTCTATTGACCCAATGCATCGTTGGCTCTTCTATAGTAATCTATGCGGCGACTTTAATAAAGTGTAGATTGATCCATTAACCTTCCCTTATGTGTACCGAACCCCAGCAGTGTGCATAGAAAACATGCATAAAAATATCCATTTTTTGCTCATTCGGTAGAAAATTACGCCTTCTTTATTTTTATGCTCGGAGGAGGGAGCCAAATTAGTTTTAAAAAGTTTCTAATTGGGGGTCCTGTAAATACCGTGAAATGGCCGTTCATAAATCGTCATGTCTCTTTATTTACCAATGTGGCTTGTAAAGTTAACAATATGGATCAAATACACTGCTAAATTTTATGATCCCTGTATTGTCGCCATTTAGTATCGTAGAGAAATGTGTGGTTTTCCGTACGCGGAAAATGTACGGCTTGTCGTGTGGAAACCCTAAATACAAGTGTAACGGTAGAGCGGGTTCAAAACTATTCGGGAATCGGAAGAGTTTTTGAAAACCGAATTATACCCTGCTCTCGAGTGTAAGAATGGAAGAAGACTCCATTTTCTACCGAATAAACAAAAGAAGGAATATTTTTATGCATGTTTTCCATGAAGAACAATTTGACTTTAAGAAGAATCGAAAATCAATGAGAAAATGCATGCTAGAGCCCAGACAAATAAGGAAATCGTTCCGGCGATCGGACGGCCTCATCTCTCCTACTTATACCTACAGTGCGTGACCTAGCTCATGAAATGTGTCGAAGTTTACGAATGATCGACAATCACTCGTAAACCGACACCATTTCATGAGTCCAATGTCTATGTTAATAAAGTACAAGTTTAAAAGAATTAAAAACGTAAAAGAAATAATATAGGCAGTGTTACGTTGTTTAGAAATGTCGATTTATTTTGAAAAGCGCAATATCCCGAAAACGTCAAGAATGGCTCAAATTAAATAAAGTGCGTTTTCAGATGTATAGAATGTATTCTCATACGAAACACGTAGTAAATATGAGATTAGAAATAAAATCACGTCTAAAACAGCGTTTCAATGAAGTTTATATCTAAATATCCTTTAATAAGTAGTGTGACTCAATATTTGACGGTTTGTCAACTGCCTACATTCTGCGTTTAGATTCCAAAACAGTTTTCCAGTGTTTCATAATTTCATTAACGATTTAAAGTTAAATGAGTTGGGCTTCAACAAGGGAAGCTGGATTTTGCTTGATATCGCCGATGGGGACGTCGTAGGAACAAAAGTTTTCATAAGGTGACATGCCGTGAGGCCTGTCGGTGCCTAATAAATTTAAATAGAACTGACAGGCATGATCGTAAATATACCATTTTATGTGTATAGAGAGAACTTCTCTTCCGTTAAATTAATTTACACTTTTCGTTTGTTTTGGATTACGTTGAGTTTCAGATCGGTCTCGAAATTTTGCTGAATACTTCATTCTTTTCAGTATTTTCATCCGACCGTCCATAAAGACGGTTGCTGAATTACCTGTCTGTTGAGGACTTTAAAATTAGATTATTCTTGAAGGTATTTACTGAATAAGTGAGTGTTCGGGCGCTCCTTTTCACGAAGATGGTCGTTTGGGTTACATGTGAAGACTCATTCAAACATCAAACCTCATTTTCGAGAAAAATGGTTGCCCACAAAGTAAGTCAGCAACGAATACGCCTTCGATCAAAAAGACAACTTTCCTTAATAAGTTACCTCTTTAAGAAGTGCTTTATTATTGCACTCCGTTGACGGATCTCATCCACAACATTCTTTTGGAAAGTGTTGTTTTTGTCTCTGCTTTCAAATCTGGCTCTCGTTGAGATGTTCAAAATCCTCCGTACGTTTACAAAGCACGTTCTTCCGCCGAACAACTCGAAAAGATGATCATGGTCCCAATTGCTGGCTTAAGCATAGCCGATCTAATTTTGGCACCTTGTTGCCAGAGCGCTCTTGAGAACCGCGCCATTTGATTTTTCAGGAATTGCTCTTCATTATGAATATCTTTCGGTGATCATTACTACGTTAGAACTAAAAACGCAACCTTTAACGAAGTGGCACACTTGCTGCCTTTGATGGAAAAACTAAATCCTAAAGAATTTGCAGCATTGTTAATGCTCTCAGCTCCACCGGGCTCACATTGGTGAGGAAGGAGAGAGTGTTATAGATTTTACTCAAGTCAACCATGGCAGTTGGACCGTCACATCCGTCAATGTCCACCGTGAGCTCCACAGCAGGGTGAAGCGGGCACGGTGACTTGCGCGTGAAATAGTTTATAGTGAGTGTAAACTTGTGCTGCATCTACCGCACTCTCTCCTCCTCCCCCACCCAAGCCCGTTATCAAGACATAGTCAAGGAGACCGGAGGTGAGGGAGGGCACAGGTGGTTGTCACGATCGCACCCCGACCTTGGCGTCTAGAACATGCACCTGACCAGACTTTTAACCAACACCAGCAATATTGCAACGGGTTAGGAGGAGGAGGAGGAGGAGGATGACTGGGCAGCCATGCTCATGACCTGTATACCCAGTAGATGTAAATCAGGTGGCTCAATTGTAGACTGTCAAACTCCATGACCAAAGATCCCGGACTCGAACCTCAAGTCATCTCCCCATCGATCAGCACGCTCGCCACTAATAGCATCACAATGACAACCGACCCAGCAGCCCTAACCTATCCTGCCCACATCGTCATCACACATTCATCTTACACATCAGCCTGGTGGGTCATTTGTGGGCCCATCGCACGGAGACTCACGAAGCAGACGCCATCGCCTCCACTGTCATCGCACATTTGCTCACCGCATGAGCCTGCTAGGCCACTTGAACCCTCCTGAAAACCTGCGATAGAACATTGCCGGTTATAATATTATCAAGGCATCTCCCCCGCTGTACCTACAAGACACCTGACCACACCCAACATCACACAAGGTAAATGGCATCTCCCATCCAAATGGGAAGTGTGCTTATCGGGTTCTTTTCCTTGTGGCTCTTCTGCTGCATGTGTGGTCTGAGCCAGAGGCTATCACGGTCTGATGATGGAAGTCAGACCTCGCAGTCAGCTCAGTGTGTGTGTGTGTTTTGTGCGGAGGGGCCGGTTGGTGGACTGAGGATCAGGCTGCCATGGCTCCTTCTTAACGCCCATGCATGTGTGATCGATTCATCCCATCCTCTTTTTCTTGAAATCCGGTGCCTGCGTCTTGGAGGACAGGTAGCGTATGTGGCATGCGCGGACGAGTTCACTTGATACAGTAGGTGGGCCAACTCATTAAATGTCAATCGAAATTCGAAATGGGTTTTCGTTTCGAAGGGATTAATGAAGTAGGGCTGTAAAACTAGTCAGCCTGCAACCTAATTCTATAATAATGCAGTCGCCTCGGGATGCCGGCTTTCGAATGAACTTCTTTCTGGCTACATGCAAAAACTACAGTCTGTAAAAAACGACTACTTGAGTAGCATGCATTTTACCCATCGATTTTCGATGCCTTTAGACATTCAATTATATTTCATGGAAGAAGGCATAAAAATATTCATTCTTTTACTCATTCGGTAGATACTTACGTCTTCTTCTAGTTTTATTTTCGAAGGAGGGAGGTAATTCGGCTTTAAACAATTTTCTTATTATGGGACCTTTAAATACAGTGAAATGGCCGTTCATAAATCGTCATGTCTCTGCATTTGCCAATGTGGCTTGTAAAGTTAACAATATGGATCAAACACACTGTTAAATTATATGAACCCTATATGGTCCCCATTTATCACGGTAGAGAAATGTGTGGTTTGCCAATAGAAGCGAAGAGCCGAGTCCCAGGAAGTAGTCTTGAAGAAGGAGACACGATCGCCGGGACAAAAGCTTTATTAGCCTGACGTTTCGGATTCCTACTCGAATCTGATGATGGATTCGAGTAGGAATCCGAAACGTCAGGCTAATAAAGCTTTTGTCCCGGCGATCGTGTCTCCTTCTTCAAAAATGTGTGGTTTTCTATTTGGAGAAAATGTACGGGTTGTAGTTTGGAAACCCTGAATCTAAGTGTAACGGTGGAGCTGGTTCAAAATTATTTGGGAACTGGAAAAGTTTTTGAAAACCGAATTATACCCTGCCCTCAAGTATAAGATTGGAGGAAGAGTCTATTTTCTACCGAATGAGCAAAAGAATGAATATTTTTATGCATGTTTTCCATGATATATAATTAGACTTTTAGGGGCATCGAAAATCGATGAGAAAAATTCATGCTTTATAAGTAGTCATTTTTTATAGACTGTACTTTCTGCATGCAGCCGGAAGGAAGTTCATTCGAAAGCCGGCATCTTGAGGTGACTGAAATATTATAAAATTATGTTGCAGGCTGACTAGTTTTACAACCCTACCTAATTAATCTTTTCGGAACGAAAACGCATTTCGGAATTTCGGTTGACATATCATGAGTTAGCGCACCTACTTTATGCCAGCCACTGTGCCCAATCCCCACACCAGATATCTGACCGGCCCGGACATGTGGCCGGGGGCTAGCATTTTCCTCCTCACTATAATCAATCTGACGCGCTCTAAGCTATTACGGTGCGCTAAAAGCCGTGGCTTGGGAGGTCGTCAACTGACACGATAACTTGGACGTCGCAGTTGGCCCAGCGCTGTGCGTTTGTGTTGTCGACTTAAGGACTAAGAGTCAGGCTGCAGTGGCTCCTTCTTAGTGTTAAGAGTTAGCGAGTTGGGGTTAGAGGTTAGGGTTAAGGATTAGGGGCCAGGGGTTAGGGGGTGAGGATTAGTAGTTAGAGATTAAGGTTAGAGATTTACCGGCAACGGGCTCGTAGCCCAGTGGTTAGAGGCGTGAACTTCTAACAAACAGGTCGCGATTTCGAGCCTCAGGTGTTCCACACTTCGTGGTTGGGTATGACTGGCTGACGACGACTAATAAGTAGAAATGGCCATTCCAGTCTCCCTTGCCCTTGTCGATAATATCATTCTGCCTATATCATGCGCCGCTGTGCGGCTGCTGGTTGGGCTCGAGAGAGAGAGCCCGTAAGGCACAACGGAACGAGTGAGTTCCGTAAGAACGATCGGTGAGCGCCCACTATCAAGGTTGGGAGTTTTGGTTAGGGTTATGAGTTGGTGTTAGGGGTAAGGAGTATGGATTGGGGATTAAGGTTAGGGGTTTCGGTTAGGGATTATATTGGGGCTTGTGTACTGCAGATACGGCTCCGAAATATGATCCGACCTTTTATGATTACGGCTAAAGTTAAATCCCTTATCCACGACAGCAGGGGAGTAAGAATTGTGTTCTGTGGTTGGATTGGTCGTCGGCCCGCAGTTCCGCAAATACGAATGGACCCGTCTAACCTGAGACTCGGCGAAGTCAGAGTCACCCTATTTCGAGCACGATGCTGGCTCGTTAGCGTCCACGTTTTAAGGTGGCCTGATTTTGCCCTGAACTTTGGGACTACTGCATGACGTAGGAAGTTGGGCCTGGAATATTTCGGACAAATGCCTGTCTCCGAGTAGAAGACATGTGAGTGCTTATTGTGGCCGGAATGAGGGAAGTCTTCCAATTCCTCTCCCACCCGGTGGGTTAGAATGTCTACCCTGAGCAAATAAAAGGATTCTTCATCGTGTCCCATTTCAGCCGTAACGACACCACACAAAAGCATAGGGCCCTCTGTAGCTGGAAACAGACAAGTGACTTGGACTAATCCTGACTAACTGGAAATGGCGACTCGTTGATAAGGATTGTTGCCAAGTCCTTGTCAGGTTTAACAACAGCCAGGCTGTTGTCTGTCAAGACTGACTGGATGGTAGGGGGCGCTCACCGATCGTTCTTACGGAACTCACTCGTTCCGTTGCGCCTTACGGGCTCTCCCTCTCTGGATACCAACCAACAGCCGCACAGCGACACATGATATAGGCAGAATAACATTACCGACAAAGACAAGGGAGACTGGAATGGCCATTTCTGGCTTATTAGCCGTCGTCAGCCAGTCATACCTAACTCCGAAGGGTGGAACACTCGAGGCTCGAACTCGCGACCTGTTAATTAGAAATCCACGTTTCTAACCACTGGGCCACAAGCCCGTTGCCCTGTCGGATTTCGATCGGAAGTTCCTGTTTAAGACGTTTTTGAGAGGACTTTCGGCTCAAAAGTTGTAAGGTTAACACCAGTGGACCACTTGACACACGAAGAGACTGATTCTTTACTGAACCAACCTTTTGCTTGTGACCTTTCTTTTTATAGAAATCGAAGTCTCTAGTTCGGTACATTCAGTCGGACCTGGATTTATGAATTTCTAAACAGCGAAAACACCTGCTGGTTGAAAATCGTGACGAGATAACCGTCGGTTGGAAGCAGCACGTGTCAGTTATGTTTTGAAGTGCGATGGGTGTCTATACTTGAGTAGGAATGATATTATACCTAACTATCTCACTGTTTCAAGCAGAGACACAAACTTACTTTCAGGAAATAGCCTTCCTCTCGGAGAAGAGCTGTATAATCACAGCCTCCTTTAACTACCCTGTGGCTACTTCATAGAGAGCCCCACGTGGGGTTCCGGCATCCTGACTTGCGTACAAAGTAGTTTATAGTGAGGCAGGCCTGAGTAGCATCTATCGCACCGTCTTCTCCCTCACACAGCATGCTCAGATTGTAAGTCACTGTTAAGGTGACCGGAAGCTGACTCAAGCGCAATGGCTGAGTGAGAGTGCCACAGAGGACACACTCAGAAAGAGGCATTACGACCTAAATCTCCGTGTCAGAAGGACCGGGTTATCTCGTCAGTTGGTTGTCAGTCAAGTCACAGTTTCTAGCGCGTCGTGATAGTTTAACAGTGAATCGGGTTGTTTTTAGCGTAGAAACATGCGCTAAGTGGCGTGAAGACGGGGTCCCAGACGTCGACTTCAGGCCCCCCCCTCACCCATGCATCAGTTCACTGTCTGAACGAAGTAGCCAGTTGATTCTGGGGTTAAGCGTAATTGGCTGGCGGAGCTAAACAGCCCGTCTACGCGTGCCACACACGACCTGGTCTTTACCACGCGTGCCTGATCGTGTAAATGCAGCCCGGATCTCACGTGCGCGAACATTTTGGGGGGTTATGTTAGAAAGGAGCCGGTACAGCCTAGCCCTGACTTTCCCAATCACCATGGAGACCGGTTTATCTTGTTGGTCAGCAACCTTCCAAGCCAGGTCATGACTGATTAAAATACATAGGACTTATTATTGAGCGTGCATACCGAGGTTAGATAGGCACGTGCCGTCCATGCTTGCATTCAGATTGGTGGTGGAACCCAAAACGACTTGCAGCGCTTCATAGTGTAGAGTGGACTGAAAGTGCCATGGGAATTGATTCCGCAGTGTCGACCTCACTGTCTCCTTCTCCGCGTTCCTGCTCTCCGAGCTGATCAGTTATTTGATCCTGGCGTCGGGCGCAAACCCAGTTTGTTGGGTAAATAGTGTCCAGAAGTCACGCACTTGTCTTTTTCGAGTAATCGCTAAAATTCTCGTTTTGAGGAAAAACGACCACAGGACAGGCTTCCAAAAGCCGAGGGGGGGGGGGGTTGATAGCATCAAATGTCTGCACTCTGATTTGTAAAACTTCGCAAATTCAAATTAGACGGCCAAACTCCAAAATCCAGGTAGTTTGGACTACGTGAAGGGGGTAGGGATCGTCAGTCGGGGTATTTCAAAGACCCACTTGATTTTGCATCTGGAACAACGGGCTCTCCTTCCATTCAGTTAGGTTTTTAACCTAGCCAGCAATAACTACGGTAGGAAGGTGTGTACAAAGAAAGCATTTTGTTGGTTTTATGGCGAATGCAATCATCGCTGCCTGAAACAAATTTTCTCAATATACAAAACTCGGTTATTTTATAAACGTTTCTGCCTGACTTAAACAAACACATAATGCTTTGAGAGTTTAAAAGTCTAAAAAACACCCGCGGAGTCATAAACCGGCTCTAGACGCCAACATTGTCCCAAATAGAGACAATTGCACCCTTCAAACTGGCACACTGCACTTGGGACGTACGTAACTCGCATTCGATGAAATTGTTTTTGATCGATTGGCTTACGGGCAACGACTCTGCCCTCACGCCTTGCCGCTCCATCGCAGGTGGTTGCATAGCGACCAGTAATTTTGCAGAAGGAGGCGTGACAAGAAAGGCATAGAAGACAGACGTCGCCATTTCCAGCCGTCGTTAGCCAGTCTCAGTCAACCACAGGTTGTTACAGAACCTTAAGTTCGAGTCCGCATTCTTTGATGTTGATCAGGCATACTGCATATATTGCCAATCGTTATGCAACTGACCGAGAGGGCTTCGAATTGAGCTTCAAGGCACAACGGGACGAGCGGGTCCCGTAATCTGTTCGGCAAGCCTTCCTCCACCATAATTAGGACACATTATCGAAACTGACAGGACGACAGTCACGCGGCTCACAGGCAGAGTGTTGAACAATTTGACGTCCAATGGCCAAAAACCGTTTCCTAACGTCGGGCGCAATTACTGGTCGCACACGCATTTAAATAACCCGCCACTAAACTTACATTTGCATATACTACTTACAATGAATGAGTAGCCGTTTATGTTTAGTGTTTTACGACCAGCAGACAGCTGTCTGCCAATCGCATGCAATTATGTACTCAAGTTCTCTCTCTCTCTCTCTCTCGCTCTCTCTCTCTCTCTCTCTCGCTCTCCATCACTTAACTTTCCACTTATCAGCGTTCTGCTCAGACGATTTGTGACCGACGGGAAGTTCAACGGCCCACGCCTCTGTCTTCCTTACCAAAACTGAACTGAACTTAACGTCAAAGAACGTGATTTTGTCTACTCGGTTATAACCTCCCCTAAGCCCTGAGTAATAGGCTATAAACTGAAATTCTTTACCCTTTTCCTCTGAATAGTTTGTTATTGACTACTTTAAGTAGCCTGGACCCCTAATCAGAGAATGCTTAATTGGCGCAATGCTGGTCAACTACCAAACAGTTGAGTTCTTACACGGGCCCCTTACCAAGAACTATTAAGATGCCCGGATTCAGTCAGTAGTCAGCACATTGGTCATACACAGAAATAGGAGCCGCCGCACTGCAGTCAGTCTCGCGCTAAATGCCACGGACGTAAGTATCTCCGCGTGGTAACTTTAACACTCATGACCCAAGGCCTAAATTTAACCCTACTCTTCCTGTGATTAACAGCAACAGGGTCATATTCCTCTGCTTAATCAACACCTCAGTAAGGACTATATCGTTACGCTGTTGCACTCATTAAAACCACCTTGATAGTCTTTGGTAGACCTGCCTTGAGTTTGTGAACAGTCTTCTACTGTCCTCAAGCATAGCATTGCCTGCTGTTACGCAATGACTAACTCACGTACCTGCCGATGCACACACACACACCCCTTGACTTACGAGGCACTAATTATAGAGTACCTGCAGTCAGACCTTCGACGCTGTCGCTGATGCTGATTAGGAGAAGAAAAGGAGGGATGATCATTTGACGCCCACAGCCCTCTTAGTGCATCTGCTGATGGTGCTGCTGTCGTTGTCTTTACTTCTCTCCCCTCCCCCGCCCTCACCCCTCCCTCCTGCACTGTGCGTTCACCATGCTCACCCACTCACCCGCCCGCTCGACGTAAAGAACCTTTCATCGTCAACAAGTGATCTCTTCTGCGTGCGTGCACACACACGGGCCAGTAGCTCGAATCCGCTAACATGAACGCACACACACAGACGCACCTTTACCTTCAAATATTAGGAAAACGGAGACGCAAGAGGGCTCATAGTTGTTGCTTACGTGGATTGTAACTGAAGTGGTGCATTCCCTTCACTGTGTTTATTACTCCGAAAAGTAGCCCCCATCAGGAAAGTGAGGAGATAGAAACGCCCATCAAAAATGTCCGGCGGTAAGTCGTCGGCTAACTCCCATGCTGTTCTATTCTTATCCCCTTACTTGAAAATCACGAAGTTTCAACAATTTATTAAGAGAGAAGTTCGATTTAATGACTGCTTTAGATTACTGACCTTAACTCGCAAATCAAAATTTTTACATTATAAAGTAATAAACCAAGCCAAAAAAGATTATGTCCCCAGGACGAAGTCATTTACTGCTCCTTGATGCGTAATTCTAGTCATCTAGTAAGATTATCGGAAGAAAATTTTTATATTGGAACTGGTGGTTAGTTAGAACGCCCTCTGTACTTCTCTGATGTCACCCACTTGAGGCTCCTGCTTTATCACAAATTGATGCGTTCCTGAGGTTCCAATTACCTAGTAAGTATGTTAAACGATAAACGGAAACAGTACTGTCGGATACATTAATGAAAAATTATAAAATGTTGAAAGTGAGATCAAACTCTAAAGAACGGTTTTCAAAATATCAATGCTTTTGAAAAGTGAACTTGCTCTGAACTGATGGGGCATTAGTGCTCGTTGCCGTAGACTTCCTACGAAGAAGAACAAAATAGTTGAGCCGCTCATACTACGCTGGAGTATTCAGTATTTCACGCTAAGTTTTTTATTAACACCAAGGTTAAAGAATCAGCTAACACACATCAGGAGGATAGGAACTTCGAGTTTTACCAAAACTTAATAAACGTCGATGTCTTTGAGAGGTGTACGGTGCGTGACCTATGTCATGAAATGTTGGCTGA
>CACRXP010000992.1:175321-202305 GCA_902702965.1 Spirometra erinaceieuropaei
CGACCAGTCAGTTCGATAATCAACGTAAGGACTGGTTACTCAGAAAATTGGCATTGCTCTTTCAGTTACACAGACTTCGCAGATTTGGATATACAGGAGCCCAGCCGAAGAATGGGATACTGTAATTAACTTTCACAAATCGCTAACCATGTCGATGCAACCAACCACACTTTTCTTCTGCCAAGACACAAAGTCTTGTTAACCAGGAGGCTGTGGGAGTCGTGGAACTTTTTGCATCAATCCCACCAATGGTTGCACGGACCACCCACCGACATGTCAAATCAAACGCTATCGCTACCAACAGGAGCAGCCTAAGGAGGAAATTGCTTACGAAAGCCGACTTCACGTCTTTGTTCACACAGCTCGCCTTCCGTTAATTTATCTTGCGGAACAAGTATAAGACAAATTAAGCTTTTATTAATGATCAACATTGTGTTCTCTCGCCTCTACGGGAAGGCCAACAGGTACTAATAAAGGAAAAAATTTGTTCAAAAGTCGTGGAGTCTGTGTTCTACTCCTTAGACGAGGTGATAGCTACTCAGCTAGTGGGTCGCTGAGCCTCCCGTGCGGATTTTCTTTGGCACTGAATGCTACTGACCTGTTCGCAGGGGCAAGGCTGAGGTGACCGCCTCTATTTCTGACGGGGCACAGGAACGACTGCCAACTAAAAGCCCCGTCACGTGGACGCACTACCTCTGTAGGCTATACGCGAGCGTCAAACGATCGTTTGCCGGTCCACCCACAAACATCCAGAGAGGCTCGATGAAGTGACTCGACCTGGGGAAATACAATAGGTGGGCTAACTCATGAAATGTCAACCAAAATTTCGAACTGCGTTCTCATCTCGAAAAGATTAAGTGTGGTTGTAAAACTAATCACCGTCCAGCATAATTCTATAACGATCCAATTACCTCAGGGTGCCTGCTTTCAAACGAACTTATTTCCGACTGCATGCAAGAACTTTACTTTGCAAAAAATGACTCCTTAAGAAGCGTACAATTTTCTTATTGATTTTCGACGCCCTTAAAAGTTCCATTATATTTCACGAAAAAATTCATGAGATTGTTCATTATTTTATTTATTCGGTAGAAATACCGTCTTCTTTCAACTTTATACTCGAAGAAGGAGTATAATTCGGTTTCAAAAACGTTTCTAATTATGAGGTCTTTTGAATACCGTGAAATGACTGTTCATAAAACGTCATGTCTCTGTATTTACTAATGTGACTTGTAAAGTTAACTATATTGCTCAAATCCACTGCTTAATTTTATAAACCCCGTACGGTCTCCTCTTAGTACCACAGAGAAATGTATGGTTTTCCGTACGCGGAAAATATACGGCTTGTAGTTTTGGAACCCTGAATGCAAGTATAACAGCAGGTCGGGTTCAAAATTATTCGGGAATTAGAAAAGTTTTTAAAAACCGAACTATACTCTTCTTCCGAGTATAAAATTGGAATAAGGCGTGATTTTCTACCGAATAAGTAAAAGAATGAATAGTTTTCTGCATTTTTTTCATGAAATATAACTGAATCTTTGAGGGCAACGAAAATCAATGAGAAAATTGCATGCTACCTAAGTAGTCATTTTTGCAGAGTATAGTTATTGATCCAGTCGGAAATAAGTTCATCTGAAAGCCGACACCCTGCGGTAACTGGATGATGATCAGTTTTACAACCATACTTAATTAATCTTTTCGAAACGAGAACGCATTTCGAAATTTCAGTCGACATTTCATGAGTTAGCCCACCTACTGTACTATACACGCGGTTAAATACCGCGGGACAGACAAAATCGGCGTAAACTTTGAGGCGATGGCCGACACCTGAGTAGGGGTGGAGGTGGTGGAAACTTGTGGTAACAAAGACCTGTTTCATTGAAGCTCTCTATCCTTATTTTAGGACATTCTGAAACTGAATGCGGACGTCTTGCGGTACCTCGACAGCATTTCAGACCTAGAGAAGCCCATATCGGTAAGTCCTGCGAGAACTCACATGGGGACGAACAACGCCCTCTCTCCCTCCTCCCCCCTCCTGTAGAGCCTCACGAACACTTTCTGCAAGTCAGCGGCCGCTATCAGCCATCCGGACGCAGCTCCAGTGACAGTCTTTGCCAATAAGGTGAGTTAATGCTATCAATGTTATATAGTTATATAGAACGTCCAGAGCACGCTATCGCAGGCTACCAAACCAGCCAAAACCCTTGTTTTTTCTCGAGGAACTAATCGATTGACGGTTTCCTCTAGATATTAAAAGCAAGACTTTACCTGACAGCGATAGTGAGCAGCAACCTTCACGTTTACGTAACGTAAAAGCAGAATGCGTGATTTTTGAAACGATTCTAGCCCTCGCCGTCGGTTCTGTGGATGTTCTATTTCTAACCCCGGTCTTAGTTATATGTACAAGAACAATTTTTATCTGAAAAATACGGGTCTGCTTAAGGCGTCTCCCCTGAATCACCTTTTCCCGCCTAATTTGTTCGATTAGTTTAATAGGTCCTGTGTGACCCCGGGTGCCCCTACAAACGCCTGCACCACCTGGAGAGGCCTGTGCTATCGGAAAACAGGATTTAGCAAAGCTCGAATCACAATAACCTCTTTTCCAGACTTATCTAGCTGGAATGCGTAAGCAAAGAGGAATAAACGCCTACTCGACACATTTAACTGCCCAAACCGAACAGTTTGTGGTAAGGACTATGAAGGAGTAAAGGTATTAATCATACCACGTCGGGGTTGTCAAGTTAGAATATATAGGATCTATCCTCCAAAAATGTGAGTAATACTCTAAGACCATTTACGCCAGCCACCACAGAGGCATCCACTTGTCAGACCGCCGAACGAGCATAATCACCGAACGTGGACACTGAGACGGCAGCTGCGTCAAGCATATTCATGCTCCCCTTAGTTTCCTAGTGAAGGAACAAACATGCTTGTAGGATCCACCAGATCACTCACAAATGTTATCCGGCTACCGCACCGGTGATGTTGTTGAACCGAAGTTTTATCGGTGCCTCCCCGTCAATCGGTCTTTGGGGGATGGATCAGCCGACATTAGTCCAAACGGAAGTTTGGTTTTGTGTGCGGGTTGTTTTCGCTGCCGGTATTGCTCGAGGAATGGCGGACTTAGTGGGGCGCAAATAAGCCCGAAAGACCTACTCTATCAGCCGCATGTTGTTTTATATGTTGGTATTGCTTGGGGAATGTCAACATTTGACGTGAGGTGTGGAGGCGCGACAGTTGCCGGCTCACGCCGCGCTAGTTGGAACCCGAATCGCTCCCCTTTTTGTATAAAATCCTAGTCAGTGCATGTTGTGGATAAAAGGATGGGATGGTACGCCTAGGTGTGGCTTCCGTTGTCATTCTTGAATCTGTCCTGACGCCGCGCTCAGGTAGGGGAGGAGGAGAAAGTGCGGCGGATGCAACGCAAGTCTACTGTAACTATAAACCAATTAACGCGTAAGTCGCCATCCCTGCTTTCACCCTGCTGTGGAGCACACGGCTGACATCATCAGTCACGACGGTCGGACTGTCGAACCATGAAGAAATTGCATGCTATACGAAGAATAATATAGTATGCACTATTAGGCCCATTTCTTAAAATAACATGATTGTGCATTTTAAATGAAACAGTGGCAAATGTTCACCTGCCTGCGATGCTTCCACGTCATTGAATTCGGTGCTCTACGTTCGCGATTGGGACAGTTTTGACTAACCAAATGCATAATCACATAACCCTTCTGTGCTAGGATTTTAAACACACCATTAATTGTCTTCTCCTAGAATCTTGGTGATAGCATTTCAAACTGCTGGGAGTACATCAGCCAACTGACAGATCTGGCCCAATTTCATCTCAGAGCCGCAGCCAATTATCAGCAGGTGAGAAAACAGTTTTGGTTAAATGTATTTTTCGTAGTTTCACCACAGTAAAAATGAACTAAAGGCGCAGATAGAGAAGAACGTTAATCTGGCTGAACAGAAAATGCGTC
This sequence comes from Spirometra erinaceieuropaei, assembly GCA_902702965.1. Taxonomy (NCBI): domain Eukaryota; kingdom Metazoa; phylum Platyhelminthes; class Cestoda; order Diphyllobothriidea; family Diphyllobothriidae; genus Spirometra; species Spirometra erinaceieuropaei. Next base: position 179,305 of record CACRXP010000992.1, read on the forward strand.
TCTTCAATCCACAAGGAACTGTGGACGAGGCGGTGAGGCTGGCCAATGAACTCCAAGTAAGCAACAACCATTCACTAATGCATCCTATGTGTGTGTACATTCCTGGGCAATAAACAAAATTCTTATGCAAGAAAGGCATTTGAATCCCCAAGTTATTGAACGTGGTTACCCAGCTCGTTGTTCAAAATGCACAATTAATTAGCCCTAATCTATGCCGAGAGGATAAAGATCCCGTGGCTCAATGGTTAGAGGCTTCTAACCAACGGATCGCGAGTTGGAGCTCTAGGTGGTCCACACCTCGGGATTGGCTACGACTGACTGACGACGGCTAATTAGGCAGAAATGGTCATTCCAGTCTCCCTTTTCTCTGTCAGTAATAGCATTCTGCCTATATCATGCGCCGCTGTGCGGTTGCCGGTTGGGCTCGAGAGAGATAGAGCCCATAAGGCACAACGGAACGAGTGAGTTCCTAAGAGCGATCGCTGAGTGCCCATCTACCATTACTTCAATCATTAATCACAGTTTTTTTTCAAAAAACAGTCCTATTGAAGCAAGTCTTCTTATCATTATTGCGTTTTCGTCATCATACTTCACATCTCTTCTGATGTTCAGCCCACCTGAGTGCTGGCGCACGTTCAAACTTAGTCTGACGAATGGAACGATTTGAAATTAAAGGAAGAAGCTACTGGCGGTGACAAGAAGTGGGATTGAAAGTTTATCGGAGGTCAGATCACGGCGAAGGTCCCTTGGATGTCGGTCCGATGGCACCGTAACGCGGTGCAAGGAATGAGAACACGTTCTCTGGCATTCATTCCGTTCAGAGTTTCTACACCTGGGAGGCAACGCGCGAGGGTGATTACGCCAGTAACTAATCGATAAATATTTGACGACAACGCGCACGCTAATAACGAGCGAGAGGAAGTCAAGTCGACTTGTGCGCAACTGCGCAACAGACGAACTAAACAACACGTATGATTTCGGAATCGGACACCGGTGATCCCCAAGACCTGACAGTCCACAGTCTCGACCCATCTGTTGATGACGATATCGCTTAGGCTTTGAAAGTCCTGCAATATAGCTGTTGTTTTGAATTCCTGTACTGACTCTTGCCTTTTAGCAGCTGATATCGGTTTAGATTTAATACAGAGAATCTCCGCTTTACTTTTTGATGATCCCGCCTCTCAAACAGGGAGAAGCAGAAAACGGTAGCGGTGCGTTCATTAAGAAGATAGTTTCAACCTTCTTTCGACAAAAGAATGTTTCCCGTCTTTAATATTTGCCAACGTGCATGAAATATTGTCCCATATTTCCGTTGTACCCTGTCCGGGTCGACGTTCATCGATCGATTTTCTGTGAAACTCCGATGTTATTTCTTCTTGGACCCTGCATTCCCCAACAGTGTCCCGGTTAAGGAAACCCTCCACGTAATCACCTTCACTTCCAAGAACAAGTTGATGCCAAAATCGTCTCAAGAGTATCATTTTATGGGAAGCCAATGTGCCCACATCAGATGAGACCAACTACTGACTTTTGTCTACTCTGGTGTTTATAATCTACCCTTGCCATTCAGCGGAACTCTACGAATGCATTGATCGGTGAACTACCATCAGTCAGTTATCAAGTCCGTTAGGTTGAGCTGCCATAAATCCGCCAAGCGAACTGCTTCTACAGTTTCCCTTAAAAAACTTTTTAAGCGAAATCAAATCAGACAGGTCATCCGCGAAAAATGACTTGCCTTTCCGAGCAGTTATGACACTGTGTCTATGGCGCCAGCGCAAGCCGGCTGGGGACGAACGGGACTCAGACGATCTCTCGACGGCCTACATGTGCATGGACACATAAAGACCCCGAGATGCCTCCCACTCCGCATGATTCCAAACGAGCCGCCTATTAATCCCCGATTTGGAGGGGTCGCAACTTCGAATCCAAGGTCGTACGAATAAACGCTTCGTGATGGAAAGGTCTGATGATCGTTGATGACCCTGAAGGAACCTTTTACATCCGCCTTTTTGTCCCAAAAACACCTCCCCCCAGAGATTTTTCATTTTTTTGGTGTCACCCCCGTGTCTGCCGTCCGCATCTAACGCCGTTCCATTAAGCCTTAACAACAGCATGTATGCTATTTTAGGTCAACTTTCGAATTTGATAATCCCTTAAAGGTGTGTATTTAGCAAGCGATGTGCTTCGTTAATTTCGCACATTCTTCAAAATTGTGATAGGTCCACAACGTATATAGAAGGACCCCACTGTAGACTGTGGATCGTGCCATACGGTATTTTTGGTAAAAGGAGTTTTATGGGTGGGGCAGCACGCTAGACAGTGAGCCGACAAAATTAAAGAAAACACAGAAATCGTCTGGACTTATGCCGAAAGTCTTATCCTATGCCATTCTATGGCAAAGGAAATGAGAGTAGTAATTAAACAATAAACGAACAGTAAATTTCACAAAATAACGGATTTTGAGTTTAGGTGTGGGGTCGTGAGAAGTAATCGTTGTTGGCAGTGTAATTTCTGCAACAACCTGCAAATGTATGCTAATATAAGACCCCATATGACACGATCCACAGTCTACGGACAGTTAACTGGGGTAATTCCCTATACCGTTGTCGATATGTCACTTGACCATGGCCTGATATAAAATTACCCACCACGGGAGTTACTCTTAAAACCCCCCAGACTAGCATTTCCCGAGGTAATTTAAGACCGGGAAGGGCATTTTTCTAGCATGAGGTCATACGGTCTTTGCAGCCATGCACGATGTTGATGGACAGGGTTGGGTGGGTGAAAGAACAGCTTCTCCAAAACTCGAAGCAAGTGTCTGTTAGGTTCATGCAGTCACCAGGTTCCGAGTAAACCTGATATGTCCCACCAGAAGATTTGAAAAAAACTCGTCAAACGGTGTGCTACCGATACCAGCTTTTAGGACTCCTGTCACTCTGCTTCACCACCAGGTTCGCGTCGGCAAATTCGTCGAATTTTCTTTTTCCAGATGTTATCTGCGTCCACAAGGCATATGACATCCTGACCCCTGCTGTCCTCTAGCCCTGTCCTTTGAGCAAGTACAGTCCGCCACCTCCTTCACGCCCTTACATCAGTATTGCCTCTTTTAATTTCATATTCGACTGACCCGCCTGGAAAGACGGTTATTCCGATTAAACTGAGGTAAATCACAGTTCGTTGGGTCGTTGTTTTATCAAAGGCATCAACCGTCTTCGGTGTCCAAACGCGTGGCCTTGCGCCGAAACGGCGGCCAGAATGCCTCTCACAAACATCAGTACTATATTAACGGGACGGCATTAGAGGCTGTAGAAAGACACAGAGATCTGGTTGTATAGACGACTACAAATATAACGCCACCAGAACACTGCAGGAAGATGGTCTAGAAGGCAACAAGTACTTTACACTGGATCAGTCGTGAATTTAAAATACTTCCCCCCGAGCTCTTCAGAAGACTTTGCGGCGTCTTTTAAAGACCCCACCTGGAATATGAAGTGCCAGCAGCTTCATCATGGTTGAGGAAGGATATTGACTTACTCGAACAGGTGCAACGCGGAGCAACGAATATAGTCGATGGTCTAAAGCATTGGTCGTGCCAGGAGGCTGCATACGCTTGGCTTACCCCCCTATCTTAGGGGCAAATAAACTGCAGTTCACTCTGGGTATTCCAGATTGTCCGAAGCCGTGGTTGCTCACTGAGACCGGAGGACTTCTTTGAGTGTGCCGTTACAAGTCAACTACGCGGCCATCCATACAAAGTCATGAACGGTGAACAGATGCGCCTCCTTATTGTTAAAGTTGTGCTGTGAAGAGACAACATTCTAAATGTTTTCAACTTTATTTTGAGTGCAAATTTGCGAAATCACTGTACCTAAATAGGGTCAGGGGCTCTGCCTCTAACCCTTCAAATACATGCATGCATACATACACATACATACATACAATTTAAGAATATTATTAAAGGGTTCAAAGGCCGTATATTCGGAATTCCCATCAAAGTTGGGGTCAGTAATGAGGCGGACGGTCCCGAAAAGGCAGTTTGCTCAGGAAATAAATCACTTCCTCTAGCAACAATGATGTGTAATCAAATGGTTGTGTGAACACTCGTCTTTCGTGAGATCTACTTAACAAAACCATTAGTTTTGCAAGGGGTGTCTTTCTTCAAAGACCTAGCAGGTAGTCTTTGAGACCCATGAATGTTTATATAATCCCTCATCTAACGCCCCAAGACCATACATTCTATTTCAGGAGCAGTTTAATCAGTTCAACCGAATATGGGAAGACACACGCCAGATGTCTATGACCAGTCGCAGTTTATTGCCACTGAACCTACGGATGGCTGAGGTGCGAGACGGAAAAATAACGAACTCCGACCGTCCCCAAGCCGTCATGGTGAAGGCCCTCATCAACATCAGAGATTCCAGCTTCCAGGTTCGCAGAGGTGACGAGCTCTTGCTGATCAATAACTCCGACCCTATATACTGGACTGTGCAAACAGACCAGGGTCCACGGCAGCTGCCCTCCGTGGCTCTCTCGGTCATCGGTCCGTATTCAGACGGCGTTTTTGACCTAAATAAGTAAGGAACTACTTGCGTTTCCTTTTAAAATACACCTATTTGTTAAATTGCAGATAAATATATATATCCACTCGGGAATGGGCGCACACCTATCCATTGGCTTCTCGAAGCAAACAAGCTTCGTATGGGCGATAGGAGTTACGAACAGGCAACCACTTACCAGGCCGAAGTCGGCCAAGCTGAGAGGATACGACAGAGTCTGGGGGTAGATTGATACAGCACTGTTTCGGGCTTGTTGGCCTTCATTCAGCCAATCATAACCCTGACCACCAGTATTTTTGTGTTTCCGCTCCCAGCTGGTGGTCAGGGTTATGATTGGCCAAATGAAGGCAAACAAGCCCGAAACAGTGCTGTATTAATCTACCCCCCAGACTCTGTCGTATCCCCTCTGATATATATATCCATATGGTAAAGGTACTATACCGTTCTCCTGACATAGGTTCTTGCTAAAAGCCCACATACGCGTTTCATCGATATTCTGCCGCTGCGTGACATAGCTGCGAGTGGTTCGGCTCTTCAGTGGGACCCCCAGCGTCCTCTATACGGTTTCTGGTACATGAACTCCAGAGGAGAATCAAGTGAATAATTTCAGAAAATACTCACTGCAGGACTTGGAGTTAAATCTCCGGGACATGACTTTTTAGGCCATCACATGAACCAGGGTTTTATTGGCCTGACGTTTCGAAAGCAGACAAGCTTCCATCATCGGAGGTGGGTTGCGTACGGCACGTCACAGTACTTAAGGGTTCTCATTCGTGCTGGCGTGTCACTGACTTCCAGCACGCTGCATCAAACGTTTTAGCGATTGTTTTCATGTCGTCATCGGTTCTTCCTCATCATTTTTTTCCGGTGTGGGGAGAGGGGCGGCGTCGAGGTGACCACGGCCATTGCTATTGTTTGCATTGTCCGTTGTCCGTCCTCCACGTATCTCGCCTTCCTGCCCCGTTCACACCTACCCGCAACCGTGTGGACGGTCCACATGCCAAGAAATTTAATTAAAAACGGGCCGAGTTCTCTAGAAAAGAAATAAAGTTTATTATACAAGTGTTTGAAGTTAGCTCTCCAACCCGTCATCAGGCGTGTGTGTAGTTTACAAACAGTCAACTTTAGGCCGTGTCCACTGCATACCCGGTCGGGACTGGTTGCATTCGTCTGGGCTCTCCCTTGGGGATTTTGTTTGCGGCATCTAAATCGACATGCCTATTGACATATACGTCGTCCACGTGCATCGCTTCCAGGAACTCGCACCAGTTGACAGTTCACCCGTCTTCAGTGACGATGACTATCCCCATCTTCGTGTGGATGTATATGAGTGAAGCCCTTACGATCGTTTTCATGTATACCCATGTAAACTAATAGACTACTACTATGCCTGAAAGTGTCTGGATATCGTGAACAACGTAGGAGGCCTTGGTGGCATTGTGTTGCGATGAATGCACAGGTGTGCCATCAACTGCGACGTGTGGTCCGTCGGACTCTGGTGACATCCGCGTTGCAGTGGGCACGGAGATAACCGATAAGGACGGTCGGAGACTTGAGTGATTCGACCGCCGCCAGACACGAAATTCACCAATGTGCCGAGGAGGGTGACTTGCGATGTGTTCGCCCCACACTCTTTGTCTACGCCTCCCGTGTTCCAGCAGAGCGACGATGTCATGAATACTGGAGATGAGCGTGGGCTGTAGCCTGTAAAGTCCCCAGTGGGGGAGGGGGAGTTGTCGCGTTCTAACCCTCAGCGCAGGGTAGGGCTGAATAATGTCATCACTTCGAAACCTTTAAAGTCACCTCTTTTAGTTTTGAACGCCTTAAAAATATTGAGGTGGTAAATGCTCCCATCACCGACATCGTCCTTTCCACCACCCATTCACAGTTGAAGAAGTTAACCGGTTGGGCACGGGAATAGGTGCCGCTCGTATTACAGGTTACCTTGCGCTAAACTCCAGGGTGTGCCTAGTCCCGTGACCTATCAATTAACTTAGGCAAAATTATGTATACTTTTGATTATTCCTGGCAAGTTTCACTGAGGGAAAGTGGATGGAAGGGACGAAGGACAGATAGCGAACGTTTGGGGGAAAGATGTCCCTGGATATATGTTTACTCTGTATGTCAATCCTGCTGGACCAATCTCAATATGTCTGGCAGTTACTGTGCCCTACTATTACTACTACTACTACTACTACTACAATTATTATTATTACTACTACTATTACTACCACTACTACTACTGCTGCTACTACTACTACTACTACAATTATTATTACTACTACTACTACTACTACTACTACTACTACTTCTACCACTACTACTACTACTACTGCTGCTGCTACTACTACTACTACTTCAATTATTATTATTATTATTATTATTATTACTACTACTACTACTACTACTACTACTACTACTACTACAGGAATTAGTGAATGCCTTCAAAGAAACATACGCGACCGGTAAGTCGTGGGAGCTAAAAGTAAGCCTTAAAACAAGTCCCGAAGAACAAAAACCATGCAGCTTGAAACTGCCGTATCCAGATGTATCGGAGTATATAAGAAGTGAGTATGGTGAAGTCCCTCTAAGAAGAGAGGTTTACGCGGTCATGTGTTTGGCGCAGGGTAAACTGTAAATGCGGCACTTAGGGAGGTGTTCTCTCTTTGATCGATGTTTGGTGTTGGAAAGTCTCCTGATACTAGCGGGCTCGCCCTCTGTCCATCCACACCAGTCTGACAGTCCTAACTAAGCATTCGTTTTATATGTTAAAACACTGTGAGGCATTTTTCGAGATTCAAGACACGACCTGCAGCTGAGCCGGTCGATTGCATAGGTTCCATGCCTGAAAGACCTAAAGATGACCTCGTATCATGGAAAGATGGATCTGCATGACGTAGTGACACCGAATTACTGTTTTGACAGCGATGTCTGAGTAATTTAAGATTTCTTTGTGTGGGTCAGGAGGGGCATCATATTCGAGCTCTAATAGCCTCCGAAGGTAAATAAAGCAATCTGCCCTACAGGTAAACACCCAAGCGGACCTTCTGTACATAAGTTGTGTGACCAAATGTTCAAAACAACTTTGGAGCTGGTATTCTCAAATCTGCCTTTCAGACTCCAAAATGAATGCGCCCTTGGCTGGAAGAGAAGCCTTGAGAGAACGCGTGGCCGACTACTTCAATACTACACCGAACTCTTTGATACATTTTGCCAGTCCGAGGTAAGCCTTTCCGCCCATCTCCTACCGTGTGCTCAAGTTACTGCCTGAAGTCAGTATTTGCTAGGCCCACTTAATCTCACTTCTGCCAGAGTTGAAACATTCTGCGTACTTTTGCAATATTAGAACTGAAGTCAGTGTTTTAAGGGTCATGTCGCGTTGTCAGTGAGGGCAGCAAGGTGTGTAGACTCGCCTTGTGCAATAGTACAGACAGTCTGACTCGGCTGCAGCAGTTCACCAGTGCCACCTGTCGATGACCCCACCTGGCGGTGAGACACGCCACCAGCGAAGAAGCTCTCGGCTGAGCAGCCGGAGGCTCAAGCACGTGCGCTGCCAGAGCCGTTCACAGGCGCGCGCGCGCGCTAAATATCGATTTTTTAAAGTGCTGACTCAGAAAGTGTAGCGCACGCCTTTGTGCTCACGTAGCGCGTGCCAGGCAGAATAGCACAGGACCAAAACTTAAAATACACTGTTTTGACCTCGTCATCGCACATGTCGAACGCAGTCGTAGTGCTGCAAACAGCTCGAAAGAAAACCGGTGAGAAATATTTGTGTTATGCACGATTTCTGGGAGTAGGCGGTAACCGAGAGAGAGAGAGAGAGATATGGCGGCAAATTTTATGGATTTGATCAAAATGCAAACCCAGGAAGCACTATGAACATGACGAGAGTCAAAGCCACCTAGGAAAAACAGACCCCCTGTCTTCGAGTGGATTTCTTTCTATGCTAATGGTACGTTTACCGGTGGGGTAACGGGACTCGCTTGTCCCGCCGCGTCTTGGGGCTCAATGTCAAACGTCCGCAGGTAATCACACAGCGACTCGTAGTGTATGCAGGGGAATACCAGTGAAGACAAGGGAGACCGGGATGGAAGTTTCTGGGTTGTTAGCCGTCTTCAGTTAGCCCTGCTCAAATGCAGGTTTGCCTCATCTGTGCCTTGAACTCGCCTTTCCTGGTCATCGAGCGTCGTTAAGCTCAACGCTCCACAATCAAACCCCGGGTTTGTTATTCCGTCGTTTGCAAACAGGAATATAAACTATGCTGGAAGTGAGTTCGCCGATCGGATTACGACCCGTTGCGTCTTGGGGGTTCGACGCAGATCCCGGCCCGGTCTCCCTAATCTTTGCCAGTCCCATCTCACCTACACATACTACTAGTCGCTGTGCGACTGCCTACGAGGGTTCGACATTGAGCTCCAAGGGACAACGCGAAGAGTAGGTCCCCTAACCCGATCAGTAAACGCACTTCTGTCGCGGCAGGCTTTAGTCACCACAGCATTCTTGCCCGGTCCCGGTCCCGGTTCGGCGAAGTCGAACGCCGATAGATAGATAGTTATATTCTGTACAGCATGAATGGAGAATAGGTTGGAATAAGTTGGTAGCTGGACAGCGGACACAGGTACGCTATAGCGAGAGCAGGCACAAGAGTGCCTTAAGAGAGGATACGCCCGAGTCGGCCTTGAAATGAATTTGCCGGATGAGAACCAGACTGCCATTGGTACGCGTGAGGGACGCAACGTTGCAACAGGCGCCCGGAGTAGGGTTTCTTCACTTCCTCTGACACTAAGACTGCCCTTCATGCATGGTTTTTTCCCGAAAGTTACGCTTGAGTTTAGGTGAGAATAAATTGGAAATGTGGCGTTACAAAGGGGTAACAGACGTCCTGACGAAGGACACTGTCGACTGAAATGGCTAATAGGAACATCATTAAAACCCCTCTCTCCCCAAAGTCATGGTGCTCTTCAGTGATCCCAATAGGAAAGTGTGGGTATGTCCTGTTTGCCAAGAAGTTATTGATCAACTTACGCCTAAAATTCAAGTCTTCTCAGCCTGCAGATCGGAATGACTGATCGATAATGACAAATATGTCAGTATCAGTCAACTAAGTCCCTACCATCTTTGTCGGCATTCATTCTGCGGTATTGATCGCTGAAGAGAGAGTATCTCTTGGTTTGAAATGTTCCTAATTATGAGATTTTTCAGACCGCGAAATGTCCATTCATACAGCGTCGCATCAACACGTTTAGTAATGCTACTTATATAGTATGTATGAAACCTGGTCCACGTCCATTACCAAGTCCTATGACTCCTACATGACGTCTTCCTAACGGCTTAAAGAGATGTGTGATATTTTTTGACGGAATGTATACAGCATGTTGCTTAAAAATCCTAAGTGCAAGTGTAACAGCAGGTGGGACAAAAATAATTCGAGAGTTAAAAGTTTCTACATACCGGAAATGTCCCTCTCTTCAAGAAGAAAATTTGAAGGAGACGTAATTTCCTACCAGACGAGCACAATGGAGAATATTTTAATGTTTTTATGCAATACATTTGAATCTACTAATCGAAAAAAGTCTCGCACGAAAGTCGACATCCTGGCTTGACTGGAATATCTTGGGATTTGGCTGCATGATAATTAATATTTCAGCCTTCTTAAGCATTCTTTCAGAGTTGGAAGTATATTTCAGAACCTCGGCTAACATTTCATGAGGTGCGAAAATTCCCATTGAAAAATCCAAGAGGCAATTTGGCGAGCATACGTCTGCTCTCGATAAATTCTCTTCAGGCCTGTACATTTATATGGCTATTGGAGTAATGAATTGAAAGATACGGGCAAGTAGGTAATTATGCTGTAGCTCGGGGTTGGGAAGCGGGGGGAGGGTGAAACACCAAAATTCCAGCCGGTGCCAGGGCGAAGGTGGGCCCCCCGGGCAGATAATTACATGCGGGTGGCTGGCTTGATGACTTTGAACCATGACAACTGTGAGACCTGTATGAAGTTCTTCTGTGCGCATAGGACCGGTCCGCGTAGCCTGATTGCAGCCGCCTCTGCCATAGCCAACAAGCGCCGCCCAAGTAGTTTTGGATAGCCTGACGGGACCTTGTAAATCACTCTGAAGGCCTCTCTGACGTCTACACGGTGCTCTGTGTCTATCATGTGCGCGAGGAACGAGCTGTTAATGGTCTTTATTTGACCCCTTCCTAACTGTGCTGGAAGGTGTTATTTTATTCTTCTGGATAAACGCCGGCTCGTGCGACCAATATATTCTGCCTCACAGAAGCAGTTGAAGGAGTAGATGCACATAGATGCGGTTTGAGCTGGTAGTTTGTCTTTGTCCTCTCCGTGTAGGATGGGACTAGTGGAGAAGAGTACACGGGTGTCAGCTGCTGGAAAGGTCTGTGATACAGCTTGAGTTAGGCGTCCTCTTAAAAGTTCACTTGGCCCGTCACCTTGAACTGGGACCCTGGTGCAGAGCCTTTTCTTTCCTGCCGTCAGTATCGGGGTCTTTGGTGGTCTTTCGGTCATGTTCTTAGCAATGAATCGATCGGGACATGTGGCGCTAGTTGACACTACAGAGGCTTAAGTTTCTCCGCCAGCCATTTAATTATTGCATGGTACGACGAGTTCTCATATCGAGGATTGGACGAACCGGTGCGTAATCTTTGTGGATCTTTTAAAGTTAGCAGAGTTGATAATCGTCCGACGGGAATTTAGAGGTTTCACTCTCCCCCTCCCCCCTCCCCCCTCCGCCCCCCAAACCCGGGGTACAGCATAATTACATAGTTGCCCGTATCTTTTAATTCATTACTTCAATAGCCATATAAATGCACAGGCCTGAAGAGAATTTATCGAAAGCAGACGTATGCTCGCCAAATTGCCCTTTAAATTTCATGAGATAATGTACTCTAAATGTTGGGAGACATTTCGTAAAACTCTCTTTTGACAGATTCCCTATTTGGAGTTAAAAGTGAAGATTTTCACGAACAATTTTGCAAAATGTAATTCTCAGTGGTCCCTTTTTCTGTGATTTGAGTCCTCACTTGTTCGGGTAAATTACTGTTTTCCTAGGTTATCATTAAAGCACCTTAAACCTCTTGGGGAGATTCTATCAACTAGTAAATTTCAAGACATTAAATTAGCGACATTGTTAAGGAGCTAACCCAATGGTATTACCGACAAAGACAAGGAAGACTGGAATGGCCGTTTCTGGCCTATTAGCCGTCGTCAGCCAGTCATACCCAACCCCGAGGTGTGGAACACCTGGGGGTCGAACTCGCGGCCTGTTCGTTAGAAGTCCAACGCCTCTAACCAATGAACCACGGGCCCGTTGTTGTGTCGGTTGCGATCGGGAATATACAATGGTCGAGGAGCGATCACCGATCATTTCTACGGAACTCACTCGTCCCGTAGTGCCCTAGGGCACTCTCCCAGGCTAATAAGCCAGAACTGGCCATTCCAGTCTCCCTTGTCTTTGTCGGTAATAGCATTCTGCCTATATAATGCGCCGCTGTGCGGCCGCTGGCTGGGCTCGAGAGAGAGCCCGTAAGGCACAGCGGAACGAGTGAGTTCCGCAAGAACGATCGGTGAGCGCCCCCCTACCAAGCTAACCCAATATTTTTTCTGAATTCCCTATTTTAGTCGGTCTACTTCCGTAATAAACATGCAATGGACGACTTCCTCGACGACCTCGAGAGGACCCTGATCCTACCAAATTACGATGGTGGAAGACTTGCAAAAGCATATGAGAGATTCATGCGGACAATCGTACTCGTGCAACGTAAGCAGTAGTTTCTCTGAATCTGTATTATTAATCCTAACGCTAAACAATAAGCCCATAAAACACTCAAGGTTATTAAGGTTAAATGGCCGACTGTCATTGTACATGATCCATAAGTCTGACGATGAACTGGGGACTCGTTTCAGAAATTTACGCATTATAGCTTGTTTTGTTCCCAAAGAATCTCACCCATTTCAAACAACGTTTCTTGGGATGTCCGCATGGAGACGGAGTCAAGACACACACTTCCCACATGCTCAGGAGTCCACATTTGGGTGCTTGTGGTGGGTGATGTTGATGTGCGCTGAGATGCTGGTGAGGGAGGATGTGATGGTGTGGTGCAGCCCGCGGTTGCTTGCCGCAGGTTTTTTGCGGATTCGCATGTGGCCGAAGAGGCTCCTTCGGTTCACGAGTGTGAGAGTGCAATGTGGGCAGTGGGGGCGGTTGCGGCGAGTGCAGATTGCTACTCCAGGCACTGGCTCGCCAGTCTCTGTGAGATTGACTCACGAGTGACCGACCAGGCCGATGCGTGGGATGAATGAGCGGGGGAAGGGTGGACATGAGAAGTTGACGGTGTCAATATCAGCAACGGTAATGGTGGTGGTGGTGGGCGTGCGGGTGACGGGGTGTAGGTAGGGCTGAGCGTGGTGGGCGTGGAGGATGCACTGGGTGTGATGGAACTGGTGGCCGTGGGCGCGCTGGGCGGCGGAGTGAAAATGGGGCTAAACATAGTATTCGGCTTTGTTGGGGGTCGCTTACCTTGAGGTCTCCTGCGAGGCTGTAGGCGAATACGAATCTTCGTGATGACGAGGCGACGGTCGGTCCGCCCGTCAGGGCCCGTGATTGCCTTTGTCACCAGCACGTCCCGCTGATCTCGCCTCCGGACGAGGACATTGTCCAGCAGGTGCCACTGACGCGACCGAGGATGCCTCCAGGTGGCCTTCTCTCGCATCGGGAGGCGGAATAAGGTGTTCGTTAGGGTGAACCGGTGTTCGCCGCAGGTTGGTAGAAGGTGCAGGCCGTTGTCATTGGAGCCGTCGAGGCTATGAGGACCCAGCACTCCTCTTCTGGCAATATGGTCTGTGCCGATGCGGTTGTTGAAGTCACCAAGGACAATCAACTTATCTGCCCTCGACACAGGCGCCAGAAGGGCGTGCGGGTCCCCGTAGAATTTGTGCCTTGCGGTGTCAGAGCTGGTCATCGGCGGAGAGTAGACGCTGATGGTGGTGGCGAATCCGCCTCCCCGTAGAGGCAGGCGAAAGCTCCTCAGACGATCGTTGATGCTTTGCAGCAGACAAAGCAGGCGTCCCGCCGGTCGAGGCGGTTACCAGGGTGTGGCCGCTAAGCAGAGCTTAACTTCGGGGAGTCACAGTTGAGAGTTGGGTGCCAGCAAATGCACGCTAGGCGTAGTCTGCACCTGCAAACAAATGAGCTACCTACATAATACGCCCGTCACGTGAACCCACCGCTGGACACCCCTACACCCCGACTGCAGCCTAAACCACTAGATACCTCACCCTTCGTCAAATATAACGCACACAAATTGAATACCAATTCAGCTTGCCCAACAAAGCTATAAGAGTTGCTGCCGCCACTTGTCTGTCACATAACCTAGCCTCGCCAGAGACCACTGCTGCCTGCGAGGACAACTCAAGGTTCTGTGTTCAATAAACTCCACCATTCTGGTGACTTCCGTCCCTTCCTACAGCTTGGGTGTTAGTCTGATGGTTGTAGCGATCTGAACACGCTCACTGTTTAGATGTTACAGGCTCATTCGGTTGTGTCACCCAAAATGCAAGTTTGTCAGCACTTGTAAATTCGTACCCACCTTCCCGTTCGGGGGGAATTTTTGTCGGTTGTGGTTATGTAGCCTCATCCAAAGTAAACAGATCCCAGCCACCTGTAATACGGGAGCGGTGGTGATGGGTGTCTTTACAGGTGGGACCGGGGAACGCACAGGTGACGAGGTCAAGTATCCTTATGCAAAATAAAAGCTATTGGAAATGCACGGTTGTACCTTAAGTGGTTGAGAAATAGTTGCCCTAACCCCAACCCCAGCAGTAGTGTGTCCATCAGGTGGGGCCACATAACCACATCTTGCAGAACCTTTAGGAAAAGGGAATGAACGGCGACACTGGTAGTTCGGCTGTAGAACTCGAAGATAGTGATAACTTGAAGAAAAAGACGGGCTCATCGGAACGGGTTTATTTAGATGCTGACGTTTCGAAGAGCTTGGTCGGCTCTCCATTGTCAAAGCGTAAAATGCACTTAATCGACCAGAAATCCCAAGTGGCATGTCACGTTGGTCGGTATCATGCTGATCGATTTTCCTCTCCTCTCGCTGCTTCGGCCTCTCGGGGGGATGGTTGACGGACGTTCTGTCTGCGTGCTTTGTGAGTCACCACTCCGTCGGGGGGAGGTGATTGAACCCTTGTCGGATGGTCGGTCTGGCGGTTCTTGTTCTTCCTCACCGAGTGAACTCGTCGTCGGGCTGTTTCCCTATGGCCTTCTTAAGTCCAGTGTGGTTGTTTTGTCCTGAGCTCCACGACTGTGATGACGTAGGACTGGAAGGTAGCGGTAACTACCTTGGGGGAACAGGGGGGATCTGGGATTGAGTTGTATTACATGGAGAAGGAGCCGCGGAGCACACTTCCCACTTGCGTGGGAGGGGTTGTACTAGATTGAGGGAAACAGCATTGACGGCGCCCCCCCCCCTTCCACCAGCTCATCGCGACTAGTGGCCGGACTGACTCAAAATGGCCAGTGACTAGAAAGGGTGTAGGGGCAGACTCGACATGAGATTTCAGTGTGCAAGTACTACGTCACGGCGGTTTCTTCCGTCACTCGCACTCAGCGCAGGTCAGCTGGCATGAGCTGAGCGTCAGACGGGGTCAGAACACAGTAGCCAACCCGTGTAGCAAATCACTTGTGCGACTGTCAACAAACAAAGTGACTATCTCCTCCCGCTGACATCACAAACTTCTCATGTAGTACACAGCGGTTTAACTGATGATGCTGGTGGTGATTATGATGACGATGATGATGATGATGATGATGGTGGTGGTGGTGGNTGGTTTCTTGCCGGTTGAATAGCACCTACTTGATCATCCACACCTGTCTCTCTGTGAGCACATCTCTATTGTCCGCGGAAAAATGACTGCCCCAGCATGCGTATTGCGCGTGACTCAACACACGGTGTTACCCGGAGGCAGCTAGAACTTTAATTCTGGTGCATATCCTATAACTCTCTAAGATGACGAGCAAGTGATTGGCTTACTGGCTAGAACAGTCTCCGCCGATGTTGGTTAAATGGTTTGACTGGTATGAATGTACAGTGTTACTCACACTGCTTCCTATGAGGATTTTGTTTGTTCAGATTTTTGTTTGTCCAGTATGTCTCCACACTAATCGGAGGACGCCCATAAGCTTTTTATTCGCACCCCCCCTCAATCGTTTGGTTTCCATACGATCAGAATGCCAACAAATCCCAACAAATGCCGGAAGCCCCTTTTGTTTCCCCTAGGCCATATGACTTAGTATGCGCCTACCGCGCGATGCCTTATCAATTTCTTTCCGTTTTAATGTTTAGGCGAATGCAGAAAAACCAGGAGATGCAAATCCGGAGTCTGTCCCAACGCATGCAACAGTGGAGAAGCACCAAACACCTCATGGATCGTACAGTCAGTGAATACATCTCAGCTGCCAAACAGGACTCCGTAGGGGGCGGATCACAGACAAGCGAACCCACACGTGACCTGCTCCAGGGGTACCCAGCGATGCCACTACAGCGTCTGCATGAGATCGAGGGACTCGGAGTCGTAAGATCGGACGAGAGCGACGACCTTCCTCCGCAACCACCGCCGCCCCTGAGGAAGCCCAAACTCTCTGAAGTGGAGCTTGAACAGCCCGCACAGAAGTCTCGACCCGCAGCCCCCCAGTACAGTTTCGGTGCTCGCGTCCGCGAGGGGTCCGGCCGTGGCCTCGCTGTTATTCGCTGCCAGACACAAGGCAGCCGGAGTTTTGTCTTCCAGCAGTCCGTGGAGCCGCGGCAGGCAATGGTTTCGCTCGGCGCCAAAGACACTCGAGACATTAACACCTTTGTCGGCGTGATAAACCAACCTGCCAAGGTGCAGGTGGATCTGGATGATCTGTCACAGTACGAGGTGGTGTCCGGCGCAGCTCGAACAAGAGGCAGCATGCTGAAGAGAAGCGTCAGTACCAGTGACCTTCAGACACAAATTACGTCCATTAGAAACAATTCTTCCACTCAGTACGAGCCAGCATATGAGGGCGAGGACCCTCTACGCCTGAACGAGGGCGATTTCTCCACGGCACGACGGTTTAAATCCGGCGGTCAAGAATACCCTAGCCAACGCCCTAAGACATCCGACGTGCAGGCGCAAATCTGCAAGAATGTCCGCGACCGAGGCAGTCAGGTTGGCGTGGTTGTTATTCCCACTGAAATCGATATCTCTCGCGTAGAGCTGGATAATCTGGGCCTAGAAGTCCAGCCGTCGAGAGAGGCGGCCGCCTTGGGACTGCGTGTCGGTACTCTGCTCTGTCCTGCGTCCATTGGACAGACCATCAAACTGCGCGACGCACCAGGCATCGAGGTGCTCGGTGTCAAGGATGTGAACTCCATGCGTGTGCGGCACAAGAATATGGTTGCAACCGCCGTCAATTCCACAAAACAGCGCCCCGGGCGAGACGTGGAAACGCAGATTATGACCGTGCACAAGTCCTCCAGGAGTCAGTGCGACTCCACTGAAGATGTCACGGCGGGCAAGGAACGGCCTCCTGACGGAAATTCTAACCTTGGAGAAGTGCAGACTCAGATTGGAATCCTCAAAAATACGGCCTCTGTGCAGGCGGTGGCGGCGATGCAGGTTATGGACGTGCCCTCATTCGGGACTAAAAAGAAAATCGCCTCCGGTGCCGTAGAGGCTGCAACTAAACTCACCATCATCCCAGAGTCCATCGCAGTGACGGCCGAAGAGCAAGCTACGAGATCTCCCGAATGGGAGGAGGAGGAGGAGAGCGCGGAAGCAAACGACGTAATGACCCAGATTGGCTGTATCTTGCACTCCCGCGGCCTTCACACGGATCTGCGCAACTACCTTTCTGACTATTCTGCCCAAAGTGGCGCCAGTCGGACAGACCAGCTAGACCTTTCCACACAGATCGGCGTCCTAAGGCGGGAACAGGAACCGACGGAGATGGATGCGCAAGCCAACCGTTCTGCCACAACGGCTGACTTGCAGACACAAATCCTGCCCGTAGTCTCTGACGAGGGCGTACAGGCCGGTAGGAGTGGGACTTTTGAACATGCCGCTATCAGCCAGGGGAAGATTTCAGCCAAAACAACAAGCAGCATCTCTGCATTTGCTCCTCAGGCCGGAGAGGAGGCGGAAAGGATGATCGGTCGAAACTTCTCGGACTGCAGTACGCAGGTCTCAACCAAACTTATTCCCACTGAAGTATCGCTTTCCAAAATTGGGCTCAGCACGACTGAGGTGTCTTTTAAGAACAGTCAGCAGTTCGAAGCCCTAGGACTTCCAACCGACTCCATAATCTATCCCGGAAAAATGAAGTACGACACTCAGCTGTCTGAGGACGGCAGCTCTATTGAGGTAGCCGACGTCAGTGAAGTAAGCAGGTTCCTCGTCACCAAGGAAGACCAAACCGTCATAGCTCACCTGACGTCAGCAAGCAGATCTACCGTCTCCGGCGATGCGCAGACCCAAATATTTACCCTGGACAAAGAAAGAAGTGTACAAGCGGCAATGGTACTCAGCTCCGCCAGTACGCACGGCTACGGACTAATGTCTAGTCAGTCTTTCAGTGAGCAAACTTCTAACTCCAGCGCGCGCCTGATGTCGACTACTGACAGAAATGCTCAGACTAATGGTCCACCCTTCACCGACCTTCAGACCCAGATCGGCACTTTAGCGGAGAGAAAGGCCAGCACAAGAGATTCCAAAGAACAGACCTTCCCCTCGTACGCCTCCTTGCTTTGCACCCAGTGTAGACGCACACTGGAAGACCTGAACGCCCAAGAAACTCAACTGGGCGCGCCCAATCGGCTGAATAATGCGATCTGTGAGGAGGAGATCGCACCCCGACGAGACGTAGCAGGTGCGGTCAGTGTCGGACCCAGCCGCGAAATTGAGTCCTGGTCTACGAAGCCGGAAAGCAAGTCCACCGTCGACAACATTAACCAGATCTGTAGGGTAACCCGACATGCCAGTGTTCAGGTGGGAGTTGAAATGACGCCAAGTAAGATTTGTATGAGCAGATTTGACGCAGAAAATGCGCAGATAATGGCAACAGACGTTAGTGAGCCTGGGAATGAGCAGGAGGAATGCCTTGGAAGTCTAGATGCCATCATCTATCCAGCACGAATGAAAGTCACAACGAGGCTCGTAGACGGTGCCTCCGGATTCCAACTCATGCCGTTTCCGCAAACCGAGATGGTGACCCTCAGCGTCGATAACGCTGGACGAGGTCCTAACATCACCTCTTCTACTTTCGCCACTAGGAATTCCTCTGAAGATGCATTCACCGGCTTGGATTCTGCCCCGAATGAAGAGCTAGACGCCTACCTGGTACTGGACAGTCAATCTAAGAGCCAAGCGTCAGTCAGTAAGAGTTCGCTGAGAAGACTCTTGACTAAGACCGTTAACTCGACCAATCTGCGCCTGGTGCCGGTTGTAGGCAGCCATGTTTCCGAATCGAAAATAAGACCCTCAGTCCCCCTCACTGACACTGTCTGTCAGATATTTAGGCTCGTAGCCGATGCAGGGGTTCAGGTTGGAGCCCGGCTTGTTCCACAAGAACTTTCGCTCTCAAAGGTAGGCATGGAAAACGTTGAACTTAACCTGACGAATAGAGAGTCCTTCGCAGATCTCCAGGTGCAAATCGATTCCCTTCTCTATCCCCTGGATGTGAAAATGTCAACAGAACTCTGTGAAGGAACTGGCATCACCATCGCCCAGCTTGATGAAGTAGCTCAAATCTCGATCAGCAGTACCAGCGGTGCCCTAGAAGATAATATGGCAGTGACAGGGAACGACGGGCCTACGACTGCGGAATCAGGACCCTCTGGGGGCAGCACGATGCAAAAGCCTCAAATGAATGACTTACAGACGCAGATTTTACATGCAGATATGCGGCCGAAGCTGGGATCTCTTATGGCCGTCGATCCCGCGAAGGCGAGGTCAGCGGCCGGCAAGTCATCCGTGCCATCTGTGGCAGAGTTTTCATACCTACTGAAGGATCACAAAAGCAAGAAACGACTGTGCATCGTTGGCACGAGCGAAACACCTAGAGCTTCAGCTGACTACATTGGGCGGGTGTTGACAAAAGAGGTCGAAGCGCTCGCGAAAGAACGGCACACTGTCGGGGAGACGATAAATCAGAGTTGGCCACCTCTTCGAGGTCGTGACGAGAGCTGTCAAGTTGGCGTTCGTATGATTCCAACTTCGGTGGACCTATCACGACTAGAAGTTGAGAACCTGAGTGTGGAACTAAGTAGACCGGAGAAGAAGAGTGCACTTAAACTGGCAGTGGGATCCTTCCTGTACCCAGCCAACATTCAAATGAAAAGTGAACTCTATGACGGCAGTGGGGTATGCGTCCAGTCACTGACAGACACCACTGAAATTGCCCTAAGAACAACAACAGAGGGACGAGTGAAGGAAGTTCAGGAGGCAATGCAGGAGCAGCAGCCTCCCACGACGGGTTCAACGAAAAAGAAGGGCCTTCTGACTGGCTGGTGGCAGAATATTTCCCACCCGAAGGCTGAAGACGCCGTATCCAGTCAGTCGAGCACGGCTACTTCAGCCAAATCAACGCTTGAAGTGTCCTTCACGCCCCTGTCCGGGACATTTAAACAAGGCAGACAGTCAACTTCCAATGAGGCCGTCCTGCGTGCTGCTGCCGTAATCGAAACCATTGGGGAGAGAGAGGAGGAGAATGAGGCGGAGTTGAGGGCAGTGAGAGAGGTCATTCAGGGTGCAACTGTGGAAACTGAATTCAAGATTGGGACTCTGCAGTCAGGAGAGGAAAAGTACCCAGCGAGCGGGAAGTTTGACGGCACAAAACAGTTGGGGGTTCTGAGAACTGTTCGAAATTCACCACCTGAGCTGCGTGAACAGGCGGTCCAAGTCGGTGTGTTGATGGTACCGGAGGAGATAGTGATCTCATCCATAAATTTGGAGAATATGAATCTGGAGATAAAGAGCCCAGAACAGGCAGAGAGTCTGAGCCTACGAGCTGGCTCCCTTCTCTACCCAGCAGAGCTGAAGATGCGGACAGAACTAAGTGAGGAAACCGGTGGAATCAGTCTTACTGGGATGACCGAAATTGGCAGTATTCAAATCTGTGACGGTGAGAAGTTACTGAATGGCACAATTGAGAAGCGCGTCGACGGTAGGCAAACTAGTGTGCGTCAGGCAGTTGGTGGTCACCGATACGACCTCCAGACACAGGTTGGCCCTCTCACCGCAGATGTCAAAATCCCGGCAGCTCTAGTAGCGGAGTCTACTACGGTCCCACCTATGCCAGGCTTGCCACTGTTCGGTTCTACTGAAACCGTTGCCAGGATGTTGAAGACGTCCGAGGGGTCTGCCATTCGCACAACCCTCACAGTGAACACCCAGAAACCGCACAGTCAACTGGAGAAGGTTCAGGCGGATCTCTCCCAAGCAGGCTCGAAGTTCGCTCACCAAACAACTGACATGCGGCCGGCCGAGGTAAAACACATTAATGTCGTTATGCCGGGCACAGGCACTACAGGGCTGGCTGATGGACAGACAGGGGGTGTGAGTGCCGTTCTCACTTCATCCGGTGCCCAAGTTGAGCCGGCGCCAACTGTACAGGCGGATGTTCAGGTTGAGGGCACTGAATGTGTGATGCCGATCAAAAGACACTACGAGGAGAACGTCAGTCATGCCAACGTAGATACAAAACTCGAGGGAAGCCTTCAACAAACCGCTGATACGCCTACCAGAGTCGAACTTAACTATGTCGTCAGTCCTCAGAATGAGCTTGCGACGACGCGGAACGTCAGACCACCGCCACCACCGGTGTCACCACGACCTCGCATTAACATGCAGCAAGTCCAGTCTAGTCGCCCGGAGTTGTTGGTGTCGTCGCAGGTGTCCCACGCCAGAGTCGCCACTAGAGATGCCAGCCATCAGGTCGGTGCTGTTCTGGTTCCCACTCGTCTCAGTCTGGAGCAGATGCGTCTGAACGCCAGCCAAATAGAGGCACAAACGCGACGGGCAATCTCAAATTTGGAATTGCCGCCGAGCACAGTACTTTGCACCAGCGACATGTATCTCTCCACCGTCCTGACGGAGTCTGCTGGAATCAGTCTAGTCAACACAAAAGTGGGTTCTGACGCTGAAGTGCAGTGGAACAAAGGCGTGTGCGTGGACGAATCGGTGCATCCAAAGACTGCGCCTGCTCAGATCTGTCTAAGCCTAGAACCGGGGGCGGTGACCACTGTTGCTGGAGTCAACCAGTCCATTGAACAGATCACGAATGGGGTCTTCAGTGCGTCCCGGCAAGAGGCCATGACACAGGATGTCAAACAAGAGGCGACAGGCAAATCAAGCACCAGTGTCTCCAACCGACAACAGCGATGCGTCTTCGACGCCGCAGTCCAGGTTGGCACGCTTCTTGTTCCAACCAAAGTCCAAATGGAGCGCATCGGCGTGGACAACCTTGAGCTCAGCGTGCCGACCAGCAAGGAGGACCTTTATCGGGAAGGCAACAGCGCTAACACCAGCACAGATATCGCAGTAAGCGCAGTCCTATGCTGTTCTGACATAGAAATCACTCCAGTTCTGACAGCCAGCACCGGTATTCAGGTGGCGAATCTTCGCGAAATAGAGGAAATTGACATTCAGGTAGAAGACGAAGTCTACACAGCAAATATCAACAGAAGCAGTCTTCAAAATCGACTCTATGTAGGAAAGTACACTGGAGAGAAACCACTGACGGTGCAGGGGCAGGCCGTTGCAGGAGAAATGAAATGGACCAACAAAACAGTCAACAGCGACGAAGTGAAATATGCACAAGTTGGCAGAGCGCAAGATAAGGCCATGATAAATAATGATTTCGAAGGCCGATACGCGAAAACCATATGCCAAGCGGATGAAGAGGCTAGAAATATATATAAAGCCATTAAGGAGGGAAAGGGGGAAGTTAGACTACGCAACAAGAGCGTCAGAAGAGAGACAACAGACCGACAAACCACAAACGCAGACACTGCAGAGGTACAAGCATCAAACGAAGACAGCGCACAACCCGTCCCTCCAAAATTGGACTTCTCCTCACAAGCCGGCTCCATACTCATTCCCGCAGTTGTGGACACCAAACGCATCGATCTCCAGGGCGCAGAGTTGACAGTCAAAAACGACACCGCTGTGGCCTCCCACGAAGTGAACATCCCCGTGACCTCACTCCTCTGTGCCAGTACATCGGAACTCCAGTCTGTAATCACTACTACCAGCGGTCTGCAGATGATGAGTCCGGCTAATGCCCAGTCGTACAACCTCCAGCAAGACAAGAAAGACACCCTAGTCACGGCGATTGGCCATCCGGCGTCAACAAGCCCAGGGAAGGATACGGCTACCTCGAGACGCACGACTCAGATCAGC
>CACRXP010000993.1:58213-69967 GCA_902702965.1 Spirometra erinaceieuropaei
CGATTTTTTCATGTGCACTGCCAGATGTTAACTGTTTTCGGCACACTTACTTTCAGTCTGCGTCTGACGACGACCAGGGGAACCGGCGTCGAAAATTCACGCAATAAAGTACCTTTTCCCAAAGAACGCCTCTGCCTTCAACATATATATATATATATATATATATATATTTATGATAGTGGGCGCTCACCGATCAGGTTACGTAACATGCTCGTTCCGTTGTGCCTTGGGGCTCATACTTAAATCCTCGCAGGCAGTCGCTCAGCGACTAGTGATATATGTTGGAAAGGTAATACCGACAAAGACAAGGGAGACCGGAATGGCCATTTGTGGCTTATTAGCCGTCGTTAGCCAGCCATACCCAAGCCCGAATTGTGGAACACCCGAGCCTCGAACTCGCGACCTGTTGGTTTAGAAGTCAACGCCTCTACTCACCGGGCCACGAGCCCCTTGCCCTGTCGGTTTTCGATCGGGAATATACAATGTTAGGGGGCGCTCACCGATCGTTCATACGGAACTCACTCGTTCCGTTGTGCCTTATGGACTCTCTCTCGAGCCCAACCAGCAGCCGCACAGCGGCGCATGATATATAGGCAGAATGATATTACCGACCAAGACAAGGGAGACTGGAATGGCCATTTCTAGCTTATTAGCCGTCGTCAGCCAGCCCTACCCAAGCCCGAAGTGTGGAACACCCGAGACTCGAACTCGCGACCTGTTGGTTTAGAAGTCAACGCCTCTACTCACCGGGCCACGAGCCCGTTGCCTTGTCGGTTTACGATCGGGAATATACATTGTTAGGGGGCGCTCACCGATCGTTCATACGGAACTCACTCGTTCCGTTGTGCCTTATGGACTCTCTCTCGAGCCCAACCAGCAGCCGCACAGCGGCGCATGATATATAGGCAGAATGATATTACCGACAAAGACAAGGGAGACTGGAATGGCCATTTCTAGCTTATTAGCCGTCGTCAGCCAGCCCTACCCAAGCCCGAAGTGTGGAACACCCGAGACTCGAACTCGCGGCCTGTTGGTTTAGAAGTCCACGCCTCTATCCACCGGGCCACGAGCCCGTTGCCTTGTCGGTTTACGATCGGGAATATACAATGGTAGGGGGCGCTCACCGATCGTTCATACAGAACTCACTCGTTCCGTTGTGCCTTAAGGGCTCTCTCTCGAGCCCAACCAGCAGCCGCTCAGCGGCGCATGATACCAAGCACTGCGTACAAGGCTCGGATCAGTCCGGACAGGACCAGTAATGCAAGCGAGCACGCGGGACCGAGAGTCAACGCTTACGGAAAAGAACGGAATTGGGGGCCAGAGGTCATGTGACCAAAGCCGAACACTGTCTCACCAATGCGCCCGCGAAGCTGAATGTTGCTCATCTGAACAGCAACGACCGATCAGTCCACCAGCTGACGTGGGAGGGGCCAAGCGGCACGTTGATTTGACCACAACTAAGTCGACCCCAAAGGGAACAAAGATCCCGCAGGCCTATCCGCGGTCAGCTCCGGGGCGGTCTAAACCAGTCATCGGCAAACAGGTAGGTCAAATTTCGTGCGTCCAGCACGGCTATAATACGAGGCAAGCGGGAAGACTGAATAACTCAAGACCCGCAAGTGCAACAGTTACGCTACTCTGATGATGGAAACGAGGAAGTTTCCGAAACGTCAGTTCGAATACAGTATGGTCCATGGATTCGCCCTCTCTTCTTCTTCTTCGTCTTCTTCGGGAGATGATGAACGCGATACAATGTCTGGACCTCGAATCTTTACGCCTTTATATATATATCAACATGAGTAAAGATTCGAGGTCCTGATAAATTATACCGTTCATCATCCCCAAAAGAAGACGAAGAAGAAAAAGGGGCGATTGCATGGACCACAGTGTATTGGTGCTGACGTTTCGTAAACTTCCTCGTTTCCGAAACGTCAGCACCAATACACTGTGGTCCATGCAATCGCCCCTTTTTCTTCTTCGTCTTCCTTTGGGGATGATGAACGGGATATATATATATATATGTATATATAATACATACGCAGCTCGCTAAGAGTGCAACAGGCCAGACGCAGACAGCTGTTTCACGGTCGTTACCGATCATCAGTACGTCATAGACCTTATGAAGTGAGGTATATAAGCATGTCAAGTGGGCGTTTGACCCTCACTGTTGTGGTTATGATCTCACTCGATCCCATTCTGTCCGCCCGCCAGCTTGCTACTGGCGACAACGAACGCTGTGTCAGAGGACACATACCACATATAATACATACGCAGCTCGCTAAGATGGCGACAACGAACGCTGTGTCAGAGGACACATACCACATATAATACATACGCAGCTCGCTAAGAGTGCAACAGGCCAGACGCAGACAGCTGTTTCACGGTCGTTACCGATCATCAGTACGTCATAGGTCTTATGAAGTGAGGTATATAAGCATGTCAAGTGGGCGTTTGACCCTCACTGTTGTGGTTAGGATCTCACTCGATCCCATTCTGTCAGAATGGACAGAATGGGATCGAGTGAGATCCTAACCACAACAGTGAGGGTCAAACGCCCACTTGACATGCATATATATATATATATCAGGTGAATAATTTCAGAAATTAATCAATGCAGAACTTGGAGTTAAATCTCCTGGGCATTACGTGGTTATTCCACAGTAGTTGATTGTCTTCGACTCAAATGTTCATTGAAATTTCGGTTCTGACCCTAAAAAGTCATGTCCCGGAGATTTAACTCCAAGTTCTGCATTGATTAATTTCTGAAATTATTCACCTGATTATTCTCTGGAGTTCATATACCGGAAACCGCTAGAGAACGCTGAGGGTCCCACTGAAGAGCCGAACCCCTCGCAGCTGTGTCACGCAGCGGCAGAATATCGGCGAAACACGTGTCTGGGCTGTTAGCAAGTATCTAGGTCGGGAGTACGGTATAATACCATTAATTTGATTCGGCGTCTTCGTCAATCTCATAGCCCAGGACCTGATGGTGTCCCAGTAAGCATTTAAAAAACCGATGCAAATACGATTTTCCTATACACTTTATTCAAGCTATTTAATCTCGCTCTTGAATGTGAAACCTATTCTACCCTCTGGAAGGAATCACACATTTTGCCTATTCCTAAGCACGTCAAATCTACGTCGTTTCATGACTGTCGGCCAATAAACACCCTCCCCGCTGTTTCGAAGATCCTAGAGACATTGATCAACGATAAGACAATGTGTCACTTAAAAGAGAATAGCCTACTGAGCGTCGCACAGTATGGATTGCTTAAAGATCTGTCCTGGGACACCTGTCGACTCCCTTTCTTTGACTATGTTCTCCAATCTCGGGACAATGGTTTTTCACTTTATTCAGTATATTTTGATTTCGCAAAGGCCTTTGATCGTTCCGACCATGCTCGGCTTTTCTTGAAACTGTACTCTTTTGGAATAGGTGGGCAACTTCTGAATTTTATATCCTCTTACCTGGGCACTCGTACGGAAAGTGTTAGGATTTCCTATACTATCTCCAACCCCACACGTGTGAGGTGTGGAGTCATTCAGGGTAGTGTACTCGGCCCGCTTTTACTTTGCCTTTTCGTTAATGATGTACCCGATTTATTCCAGAATGGTAAGCCTTTCATGTAAGCCGATGATCTTAAAGTTGCATACAGGTATAAGCCGGAAGATCGTGACATCGTGCTTGAGCTCCTAAAGAGCGACCTACGGGCCTTTGCCCAGTGGTGTCGCACAGGGCGCCTTTCTCTTTCTTGGCATAAGTGCTCAGTCATGGTTGTTGGCCACGACCGCCAACCTCAACTAAGCATTGAGGCGCACGCCATTATTGGAATTTTCGGATCTCGACGTTATTTCCCACGGTATCAGGAGGAAGATTCTACCCGAATTCTTCAAGGAACAGGACAACTGATTAGTCTTCTCATTCGCACCGGTGAAGTATACCACAAATTCTCCATCAAAAGATATTTGCAATCGTCCGACCGTCTGTACAAGTCTCCCTACTTGACAACTTTTCTCCGAGATCTACGTCAAAAACTATAAACGGCTGAGTCGTTTCCTATTTAACTTCATAATTGGCAAATTCTTCATTCTAAAAATTGTTAAAAACACCCTGCACTACTCTAGAACTGATTGAAGAGTTTGAAAATCCTCAACAACGAGCCAATTTGTTATAAAAAACTCGTTCACGAAAGTTGTGCAATCGGGATTTGAACTCGGTACCTGCGGTCTCGGAGGCCACAGTGTTAGCCACTGCGCTATCGATGAACGGTTTGGTGCTAGTCAGATATGTTTATCAACTACAGAAGAGCAGCTGAAAACGGTCTTTAATTCATTAGCAGTCTCTTGCGATAAAATGCCGCTGGAATCATTAGACTCCAGGGAAATTACGCACAAAAGGCTCGAAGAGATAAGACAGGAAATAAGAACGGATGCATTGTCAAGAGGCCTCGAAAACTGTAGGACAGACGGGACGGATTCTGCGCTTGTCGGTCGCTGTGTCGGCTGTAAGGAACTTGAGAAGCGGGTCCAGACGCTAGAAGAGAAGCAAGGCCTACTGACGGACATCATCATGGTTATTCTTAAGCACAGTAAGATAGAATTACCAAATAATCCGCCAAATTTCCGATCGATCGGCGACGAACATCCTACTAATAAAGCCACTAGCGCGGAAAAGTCAAAGCCAGTCAGGAAGAGGAAGCGAGTTGTCTCCAGAGGAAACACTAGACAAATCAGTTCCGGTGGATAACGTGGCAGTCGACACTAATGCATTAAAAATAAGTCAGGTTCCATTACCTGCTATAGTAACTAAACCTGCCCTCAGAAGATCTGTTAGAAACTACAAGGACTCGCCGTTATTCTTGGAAGGCAATGCTGTTACTCCACTTCTCCACAAGGCTAACTCATCTGGAAAGTGCCCTAAGCAATCCGTTTATGGAAAAGGACACGATAAGCCTTCGTGCAGTACATTGCAACAGGGTAATGATTGTAAGAGCTCCACTGCCGGAGCAAGTACGTCACATGAAAATCCATGCACTGTACCCCCTTCGCCGGCCGAAAATCATTCAAATGTTGAAGTGACAACAGCCGTCGGGAATACTACAGTAGCATTATATCGTCCTAGCGCGGACGGGACAGTAATGAGCTCTTCCATAAATCTTATGCAAAATATTGTCATAAGGGGCGCCCCAGAGTCCACGTCCTGCATTCCGAAGGAACGAGTGACGCACGACCTAGACCTTCTTCATCAGTACGCCAGTGCCGTCCTGCAGGATGGGGAAATATTCACCGTTAAAAAAGCTTTCCGACTAGGCAGAACGGACCCAAATAGTGACCTAAAAACATCCCCAAGACCCCTGAAAGTTATTTTGGAAAACGAAGCCCAAGCAGCGCTTTTGTTAGAAAGTAGAACGACCTTACGCAATTCGCACAAGGAAGTGTTTTTTCAACCAGACTACGAACCGAGGGAAAGACTGAAAATGAGAGAACTGAGATCAGAATTGAAGGAGAGAATTGGCAGAGGAGAGAAAGGGCTGAAGATCAAAAATGGACAAATAGTCCAAACAAAGGGGTCTTACCTGTGGTCAGAACCCGTCACAATGAAGGCCGGGCCTCTCCAACGAATCAGTCATTGAAGGTTTTATCCGCAAATGTGCAAAGCCTCTTCAACAAACTAGATGAACTAAGAGACTTAGTTGATGAAATTAAGCCAGACATTATGGCATTCACAGAAACGTGGCTTATTGAAGATATCGCAGATTCAGAAATATCACTTAGAGGATATCAGCAATTCAGGAGAGATAGACTGAGCCGAGGAGGAGGAGTCATAATTTATGTCACTTGCAAGCTAAGCGCTATGGCTGATGTACTCAGACCGGTACGGGATGTGGAACTGCTAAGCGTTACCATATCTACTAAGAATGACCGACCATTGACGCTTTCGGTGGTGTACCGTTCACCTAACCATACTTCTGACCAAGATCTCATACTCATATCCGAACTGTACCAAGCTAGCGAGAAGAAAGACGTCCTTATCGTTGGGGATTTTAACGCTCCTGGCATTGATTGGCTAACATGGACTGCACAAGGGCCGCAAGACAGCTTTAATCAAAAACTACTACAATGGGCAACGGACAAACTTCTCTGCCAGAATGTTACCTTTGGAACACGGGTCAGGGAAGGGCAGCAGTCGAACTGCCTTGATCTTATTTTTACCCGAGAGGAGGAAAACGTGTTAGACCTGCAGGACCGACAGCCGTTAGGGTCAAGCGACCACATCACGCTCTACTTCGAGTACTCACTGTTTTCCAAACCCGTCCAACCCGAGAGGTGGGAGAGAAACATTTGAAAATGTGACTATTCTCTCATGAGGAGGGAAGCGGCAGCTATATCATGGGAGACTGAACTGCATGGTCGAGCAAACGATAACTGGAATACTTTCAGTTCCTTACTGAAAGAGATTGTTTATTCCAATTGTCCTCTCAGAAGAAAGAAAATCACAAACCGCCCAAAATGGATAAACCCGGACTTGAAGGCCTCTTTCAGAAAAAGGAATCGTCTGTGGAGGCGTTACAGACTAACTGGCTCCGACGAACACTTACAGGAATATAAGCGGCAACGAAACGTCTGTAAAAGTGAGGCCTCAAAGCTGCGATAGAAGTTTGAACTAAACATCCTCCGGAATTCGTTGGAGCACCCGAAAATTCTATATGGTTATATACGAAGTACCAAAAGGACTCAGGAGCTCATCCCTGCCCTCAGGTCTGCAGATGGAAAAGTGGAGATTGATGACCAGGTTAAAGCGTCCCTCCTTTCCGACTTCTTTCAGTCCGTCTTCACCCGAGAACCTAGTGCTATATTTGCCCATCCACCCATTCGCCAAACAACCTCTCCTCCCAGTACCCTTCCCCATCCTATCCCCTCCCTACCCTCCTTAACCGAGGAACCACTCTTTTCATCTACCATAGTTAGGGCTGAGTTACTCCGGCTGAAACCTGCAAAATCGCCTGGCCCAGATAGAATTCCCGCCCTAGCACTTCGCGAACTTGCTAATGAACTGTGCAAACCCTTATCCGCAATATTTCAAAAGTCATTTGAAGACGGCGATCTCCCGGAAGAATGGAAGTGCGCACTCATTACTCCGATCCATAAGGGAGGCGCAAGACTTGACTGCGGAAATTATCGTCCTGTCAGTCTTACTTGCATCGCGTGTAAAATAATGGAACGCATTATCAAAAGACACTTGATGAAATACCTGGAAGAGAACAAAATATTGTGCGATGCCCAACACGGCTTTCGTCCAGGGCGCTCCTGCCTAACGAGTGTTCTTTACTCGCACGAGAAATGGACACGAGCCACCGATAAGGGTTTTCCAGTAGATGTCATATTTTTTGACTTCAAGAAGGCCTTTGACAGTGTCCCACACAGGCTTCTTTTTCAAAAGATCTGGGATGTAGGGATTCAAGGGAGAATGTTTAAGTGGATCAGGAGTTTTCTGTCCTCCAGACTACAAAGAGTCGTCGTTAGTAATTCTACCTCGAAATGGGTAAAGGTGGAAAGTGGTGTCCCACAGGGTTCTGTCTTAGGCCCAGTACTCTTCCTGATTTATGTTAATGACTGCATCAGCGAAGTGAATTGCGAGGCTCTCATGTTCGCGGATGACATAAAAATATGGAGTGAAGTCAAATGCGATGATGACGCAGAGAAGTTGCAGTCGAACATCAACAAACTGTGTGCTTGGTCGAACAGATGGCTTTTGAAGTTTAACGTGTCCGAATGCGTGGTTTTCCACCCACGACGTAACAGTCACCGTGAGGTCTTTTTATTTCTGCCTCTGGCACGTGCTGTTAAATATCGTCGGTTCTATTCTGTAAATGCAATTGCTATTTGGAATAAACTACCCATGAGTGTGAAAACTCTGCAAAATTATCCTTTATTTAAGAGAACTATTACTCGATTTTTGCATTCAGAAAAGCACTCACAAATTTGGGGTGCTGAATCCACTAATCGACTGTACCGTAGCGATGGCGTTTGTGGTCTCTGACCACTATAGCCGGTCTCACCAGCTGTTCCTTAACGCCTCTACTTTGACTATCCCCAAATTCATGAAAGGAATTGACGTCTAATAATCTCCGATACCGCAACCAATTGACACTTAAAGCTTGAGTCGGCCGCAGCATGAAATGTCTGTGAGAGTAGACGATCAAAATTGTCGTTGGCGTTGGGAGTACGATAGACGCAGCCAACGAGTAAGGAGAACTTATTTTGTAGTTCAACCTGGACCCAGAAGCTGCCTTCTACTGCGGAAAAATGCGGGAGGTCCAAAGGCAAAAATGTAAGTGTTTGCTACTCGAGGCCAATCAGATACCAAAAGAAGCGAAGAGATGAGCCCCAGGAATCAGTCTTGAAGAAAGAGACGCGATCGCTGGGACAAGAGCTTTGAGGCTGATAAAGTTCTTGTCCCAGCAACCGTGTCTC
Organism: Spirometra erinaceieuropaei; assembly: GCA_902702965.1. Classification (NCBI taxonomy): domain Eukaryota; kingdom Metazoa; phylum Platyhelminthes; class Cestoda; order Diphyllobothriidea; family Diphyllobothriidae; genus Spirometra; species Spirometra erinaceieuropaei. The sequence goes on from CACRXP010000993.1 coordinate 66,689, forward strand.
TTTCTTCAAGCAACTCAGACACGTTGGAGTGGCACTACCATAATCTTGCTACTTCTAACCCAGGACAGATGGTTTACTCAAGCCCGTTCGGATAGCCGCGGGTCTCTGCTTTACGGCGTAATAGGCTTGTTGGTCGTACCGATGACGCTTACATCCGGCTTGTATAGCCTTACATCCGACGAGGTTCCTTTCGGTTGCCTCACCCCTTCCCTACTTTCTCCTTCTTTTTGCGTCAACCTGCTGTTTACCGTTTGACTTTGCATTCAAGCGACTTGTCATAGAGTACGACCTTTGCCCGAGAGACCAGTTAGGGATTTCCTCGTGATCTTGTACGAAAGGGTGGCTAGAGCGCAGACGGGACGTCTATCTCTACTCTATCTCCCTTTTAGACGCACCGGCTGCCTGCCCTCCCCGGACGCATTTCCTCATACGGGTTGGGTTGCAAACACGAGCGCGTTGTAAACGCAGCTAGTCCCGGTAGGTATTACTTTTTTGCACTACCGCGTTAACGCACTATGACCCTGGTATTCTGTCAGTGGCGACCTTTATGGGCGCGCATTTCACCTACCACATCGCGCTCTTTCTCCCTTCCGGGTTCCGACTAAAACACCACGGTATTCCTTACGCCTACCTTTTAGACTACGGCGGTTAACCCTCCGTCCTTACAATCACCACCGGCAGCAGTTTAGTAAGTCAGTGATCGCCTGCGGAGGCCGCCCACGGTTTCGATCGATCCCAATCCGTCCTCTCCCGCGCTTCCGCGGAGTTGCATGGCCGGGTTAACGACAGGGATGTGATGCGTTCTCGTTCCCTTTGCACTCGCCCCCGTATCCCCGTAGGTTGTACAGGCACAGGAAACGAAGAACGCATTTGGTATAGAGAAGAGTTCACTTTTGAAGTAACTACGGCTGATATAGCACTCTGCTCCCATCCGCTTCCGTTGGTTATGGTTTGTTTTCGGCTTTGTCCGTCCCTTAGACATTGCGTTCGGGCGGCAATCCCTTTGCGTATATCTAGCTACCACGACGGGTTATGCCAACAGTACAGATGCTTACCTGTGTGTCTGCTGTGTGCCCTCGTGCACTGTCCAACTGCGGTCGCTAATCGGGTAGGCCTCAGCTACATGTTTGAGGAACAATCACCAGGGTCTGGCAAGTTGTCTGCTTTCATTCCGTACCATAACCTGTGCTGCGCCTCGTCTACGTGCACCCAGATTTTCCTTCCTCGGATGCGACCGTGCTCATGCAATTTTCTACTCAACCTGCTCCAGTACGCTTCGATTGCGTTGGTGTTCTTTTTGGTAATAGGATCGACAACATTGACGGAAGGATTAACTGTCAAATGGCGATATCCTTCTTCCACCAGACGCGAATACCCTTTCCAATGATAGGTAACGATCACACCTCCTGGTGCTACCCACTTTCATATCACAGCCTTCAGTGCTGGCCAGCTTCGGTCGTTCACTTGCTCGAAAAGGACCTTCCTTTGGCTTGAATCATACATACTTACAATAGAGTGATGATGTGCGACACACTTACCTATGATCCAATTCTGCATTTTAACTCGTCCAACGTTATACTTACGCCGCGTGATCATAGTTTCGTCTGCTTGGACTTCTACGTCTGGTTCTCCGAGTTGATAAACTTCCTGGAGAAGAGCCTTAGTGCAGACGTCTTACCACATTGTACCGTTCCACTGCGGTATTCCGAGGTTGCACATCTAATGACCCAGTGCCTTCAATAAAGGCAAGGCACGTTATCATCGCTTTCGACAATGGCAAGTGCCTCCCTTCAAACATCGAGCCTGTTCTCAGTGCTTTGTTATCTCCACAACGGCCGCATTTTTAGTCCGCATGCCTCAGTATACAGAGCTTACCCGAAGACATACCGTCTGTGTGCTGACGCAATGTTTGCAATACCATCGGGTTTCGACATCGACATACTAACCGACAGGTCAGCAGTCCTTTTTGTTCCAGATACTGCACTAGGTTAGGGGACTGGATGACCTCCTGAATCCGCATGTAATCCGTCCGCTCATCCATTTGCAGAGCTGCTTTCCGTCAGTTTTTGAGAGACTGAGGTCTGCAAGCAGGACAAAGTGGGAATTTATTTACAGAGTGCCAAATGCTCTGTAAATTGCATAATCCCCCCTTAGCGTCCACCACACAAATACCATCTTGCTTTGATACACACATGTGACCCCAGCGGCAATCTACTGTTCCTTTCGGATTTTCCATTCCGAACTTCCCTACCTTTCGCCTCAAAGTCTTACCCTGACTTCGTTGTACCGCTCTACGTTTCGCTACCTGCGTGCTGTTTCCTCACATCCATTAAGTTGGTCGGAGTCTTCGCGCACACACCGCGGAATGACATTCGTGTAGACTGCCTTCCTCCCATTTGTTGTTCGCCTCCAGTTAGGATTCCTTCCAATCCGGCGCTAGTATGCACTTATTTCGCAGGCCGTACTTCATATGCCAGGTTTATTATACATCTTGTTCACTTACTTCACCTAAACTAAAGTAGCCTGTGACTCTGCCATGAGCTTTAGTTCCGCGCATACCCTATTACAGCCACTTCTGTCCGCATGCTATTGCACCACCCGCATACTCCCTCTTCCCATCGGTCCCGTAAGCCAGGCAACTGGAGATTTTCCGTACAGGGACGGCTACTAATTGCGATCTAGCCGAATTTTCTCATTATACAGGTCTATTGCACTATGAGAAACAGTGGGGTCCGCGCAGGACGCCTTTTAACTATAGTACTTAAAAACGTGGTCACCTTGGGTACGACATTAGGGTATTTCAATGTGTTACATCGCAGTCTCCGATGAAAAATGCTTCTCCAAAATCTTCGGCACGTTTGTACGGCCTCAGCCGGAATATGCAATCTGGGCCTGCAGACCCTGGACCCAGAAGGATTGCAATACACTCGAAGGGGTGCAGAGGCGAGCAAAAGAACTAGTAGGAGGTCAGAGTTCGCTGCCTTATGGGACCCGCCTCAATAACCCCAAACTCAATCCTCTGAGTTATAGGCATTTGAGGGTTGATTTGATACATATTCCCCGTACCATGCGTGGCTTGGACTGTGCCCTCGGGTGTGACGACTTTTTTTTAGCTTGCTACGACAAATAACCTTCGGAGACATCTTTTCAAACTACATGTTCCCAAAGGAAAGATGAGCCTGAGAAAGTATTTTTTGTCTTGGGACCATGGAATAACATGCCCAAGACGATTGTCGTGTCTCAACCTGTGGAGACGTTTAAATGTCGGCTTGGCAGACA
>CACRXP010000993.1:77212-90411 GCA_902702965.1 Spirometra erinaceieuropaei
AAATTGCTTCAATCAGTCTTTCACCACTTTTTCGCCTGCCTTTATTGTCAATGTTTATTTCTTGCCTTACCGTTTGATCAGGAGTTCAGACAACCAACGTGTTTGAGTGCGAATTCTCTTTAGAAAGAGATTTTTTTACCAATGAGCGTTATTTCTCCCTTTCTCTTTTGGTATATGTGCCCTGAGTTTTTGCGCCGGAACTAGTTCCGGAGCTCCTTTACACGATACGTTGAATTCTGTTGGCCGTACTGACTGCCACACCAACAAACTTTCCAACTTACATGGACGGATTTGTGCGTTCACATATAGGTCGACGAATAAGCCTAGTAGCAAGAGTATATCGCCTCGATAGGGGGTAGATAGCGTTTTTTCGATATAGGTATATCGAGTGGATAGCGTTTTTGTCCGGCGGTTGTATATCGAGTAGATATCTAATTTTCTATATACTCGAAAAACGACTGCAGCATCACGGTTAGCCATTTACACGACCCTTTTCCCACGGAAATACCTTCGTTTTATACTAAATCGACCTATATTGATTCTGTCCGCCCTCCCCATCCTCCTAAACCATTTATCGTAGTCTTAGTCTGCATGACAAACATATAAAATAGCGCAAAGTACCCACAACACTTCAAAGCCGTAAGCACTTAAGTGCTTATTCACGCATACCTTATCTTACATAATAGTATGGTTTAATTCTCTTTTGCTAATACCGGGACCAGTTGGCATGCTCTTGCTGATTTATGCACTAAAGCCTCAATATCAAGGGATTACTGACAGGTATTGAGGCTAACTACCTGCCTTTTCGCCTCTGCTGTATTAAAAACCAGAATCCTTTTCTAAGGATCTCCACGAAAGTGATACTTCTATCTTGACCGGTACCGGAGTTAACGCGCGATAACTCCGGTACCGCGCGGGCAGCGCTCTAGAAACCGGATATTATGACTAAACCGTAGTTGGTTGGTAGGCAGCCACGTCAACGTAAGTTTCCAGTTGTTCTCGTATCTATGAGAACAGTCATGTAACCAGCTTCCTAGCTCCGAAGGTTTGCCTGCCAAGACCTCGACGTCAACAGCACATTTGTTCTCTTCGATATATCTTTTGCCGTGAATCGGCACATCAACGTTCAGTATTCCCACCTCTGGCGCGATAGACGGCGTGCAACGACACCGAAATAGAGAAATCAAGATTCGAACTGCAAACTCATTAACTCTCCTGTCTATCAATTTATATTCTGGCCACTTGGATGTAGGATGTTTTTGCTGAGAATTTCGGAGGTGTGCTTTCCAACTGAAGCGTATTTCTCTCCCTCTCTCAAGAGATGCCATAGCACGCTTAGTGTTAATTTCTTAGATGTTCTTAACATAGAATCAACACGTGATTCCGTCAAGAGGAACCCTCGCACCATTGACAACACCACTAGCCTGGCACAGAAATGCAATGACTGTTGTGCATGGACCTGACCTCGAATCAAACACTTCATCGACAATGATAGCTGGATATGCAGGCCAGTCGCAGGCGGCTGATGAAGAGGATTTTCCCTAAGCAGTTTGCATTTTGTTTGAATATGCAGGGACTTGCAATTTCTTGGGGCTACTGTATCGCACCATGAATTGCATCACAGGGTGGTACGCGGTCTTCTGAATGTCCTACTACGACTGCGGCCAACGCATACTGAAAGTGAACAATATTTTGTCCAATACTACAGTGCTGCCTGCATTGATGCTTGAAGTCGATTGCAGTCGTACATCATGCTTACGGCTGTCGAAAGTTTGGTAAGAAGGCTGAGTATGCACCCCATGCCATTCCATCTCAGTGTATCTGAGGGCTAATTCCTGTCTAATGTTCGCTGCCGTTACTATTAACAGGTGGACAACAGCGTTTTTTGTTGGACGGAAGCTTGTTTAATTCGCCACACGCCAATAAAGATCCATGTTGGAGTGAACTGCCTTTCTGCATCGTAAATTGTATCCTTTTTGGTTTTCTAGGCGGTGTCTGAAGAAATTTTAAAGCACTTGCCCTCAACTGAATGCCCTCTCCTGGCCCGAGGCATTGGAAAACTGTGGCCTGCTGTACGAAACTGGAACTTAAGTTATTTATCAAAGAATGTTAGCGGTAAAATCCAATTCCGAATGGGCCGTAAGGGGGGCACTATAGTTCAGCGTGAGTGCGATGCTGTCTACGTTTCTGCTACTGTTGACGAGTTCTCGCAGTGGGTCAATAATTCGTGTCAACAGTATAATCCGTTTGTTGATTACCCGTACAGCGAGTGGTGGGCCTACGCCAGTTACCTTCACATGCCTGCGTGCCCTCCATTAATGGGTCTTATTAAAGACGTCCCATGGAATTCTTTTCTCCCATGCTTTCCAAAAAGCAATGACTCCACCTTCTGGCTCGGCACATCAGGCTCATACACCGCCTGCCACTACGACACATACGGAGTAAATTTCGTCCTCCAAGTTTTCGGGCAAAAGCGCTGGATCTTATTCCCTCCCAGTGACACACCGTTTATGTATCCTACTCGAATACCATTGGAAGAGTCGACTGTCTTCAGTGAATTGAACTTCCAGCTAGTGGATTTTATAAACTTCCCACTTGTTCTCAACACATCGCCTATGGTGGTTGTTCTGAAGCCTGGTGATGTGCTTTTCGTTCCCCGACACTGGTGGCACTTTGTGGAATCAGTAGAAGATGATGGTCCCGTGACCTGTGCCATTAATATTTGGCTAGATCAACCATCCCTAGATAACGATGAAAGGTGCAAGGAGTCGTTGACACAGCTGGTCTGTTTATCTCTCATGCATTCGTCCAAGGACAAAGGAGTTTTCCAATCTTTGCATTTTCCTGAGCGAGAATTGGCTCTGTCCCCAGACTGGTTCGAAACACTTAAAAACGCTTTAAGGGTCAATCTTCGTACGTCTCTACCGAGCGTTTCTAGTCCAGAACCTCCCGCCGAAACACACGAGCTTGATTCAGTGGACTGGGTGGTCCCTCCAACTTGCGACATCGTTGATATTTTGCCTGAATTACAGAAGTTGGATGCCCTACCTGCTACTGATTCGTTTTCTACTGAGAAACTTGCTCGTGCCTTCACAGACCCTGAAGTTATAAATCTCGTATTTTCGAAGTTTTTTAAAAAGTAATAAACCTCTTCACAAACCCGTTTTTTAAACTTCCGGTGCATATGTACACCTACGACAGTCCAACCATTCCGTGTATAATTTCAGTCTACGGTAGCCAGTCAACCGGGCGCTTCCCTCGGAGCACCGATCTCGGGAAGATTAGTACTCAGATGCAAGTCCCCATCAGGTCAACTGGACATCGAGTTAACATCTGATTCCACAGTCGGAGACTTGGCAGACAAAGTATGTTCCCTCACTGACTTGAAGAGAAGTAGCCTGTCGCTAAGATACGGCTATCCGCTAAAACGGCTCGATCTCAGTGCTGAAAACTGTTCAAAGCCTCTCATTCAGGTAATGTCCACACGCTCATTTTATGCTAGACTGAGTTCCTCAGAGAATCATTTACCACTTAGATATGTATTGGGGCGAGCCAATTTCGGACGTCTATTAGCCGCCTGGTCACCGGGCAAAGTCAGAAGAACGATCACGTTCAGTAACTTCATCTTTAAAATAATCATTTATAAGGTGGCAGTTTTCTTGCTGGCCACCACCTCAGTTGCCCACTTAACCCTAGATCCCCCAGAGCTTACAGCTTGCATCGGTAGTCCGACGTATGTGAACGAATTCTGCGTTTATTCTTGGCATTTTTAGCAGAATACTGTGAGAGAAGTTATTGAGGCCAAGGTGATCTCGGGCGCTATATTTTTTTCATAAACGACCACATACGTAGCTGCTAAGCCAACCATTTCGTCCTCGGGGTTTCCGGCAGCTTTTTAGGTCGGCTTCGTAAACTTGTTCAAAACGAGCCATTTCAACTGGCAATAGCTTAGATTATTAGTGTGGGAGGACGTGTGCTCGATTATCCAGTTGGATAAGCCCTGATGAGATCAGTCACAACCTCAAGCTCCTAAGTCCCTCATTATACTAGCATCGTGCTTCCGATTGTTCTTAACACATCGGATTTTCCTGCGCTTGAATAACCCGAAAGTTGAATTTCTCCCACTGATTTGTCCTCACCCAGTTGAGTATACTTTTTCGACACAAAAGATACGTTTATTTGCTAATTCAGGGTAGCACGGAAAATCCAAACACCGATTAAGTAGGTTTCATATCCTACCGTCGTTGATTGAAAGCGTTGTAAAACGTCACCATCTGGTCTCTGATGATAGTCCTATTCCCGTATTACAACTTGCCTACATTTTCCTTCATATTGCCTTTTACCGTTCTCTATCATTTCTAATAGTTGCAACATTTCTTATGCATTTGGCCAGAATTTGGTGTCCTCCCAAGTCTGGTTGCTGAATCCAATTTCTTCTGACTTACTGGCCCACATATGTATTTTCAGGTGCCCATTCACAATGGTGAAAGCATCGTCGCGGACTCGACTGAGCCTCGTCCGGCCAGTAATACAACTGCTGCGGCGTCCAGTATACCCGTTACCCAACCGTCTCTCGTTCGGTTAATTGCTCCCTCCGACAACTGTTGCCTGTTTACAAGTGTTAGCACTTGTGTCGAAAACGGAGACAGTTTAAGGCCAATTGACGCTCCTGTCGTGACTAATGCTGAAGGTGTGCAAGAGACAAGAAATCTGATTGCCAGCTTTGTCCTGAGTTATCCGGAAACATTTAACCAAGGAATTCTCGGAATGGCTCCTGAAGCCTACATTCAAAATATAATGCGGGTAGGGTTTTTATGCTCTTAGAGTTCTTGGGCTTATGTTACTTTACAGCTGCTGCATACAAGCAAGTCGTTTCAACTGCTTTTTTGCTATATCTCTAGTCTAATGTATGATTCCTCCCTGCTTTCTATGTCTGTAGCCAGATTGCTGGGGCGGTGGGATCGAGGTTTCCATTCTTTCTCAAATCTACGAGCTTGAAATTAATGTTGTCGACGTACTCACAGGTCGAATTGACAGGTTCGGCGAAGACAAAGCCTATCAGCAGCGCATTCTTCTCCTTTATGACGGAATTCACTACGACCCTTTGGCAATGAGGCATCCGAACAAGGGTACCGTTCAGACAATCTTCCCTACGACTCTGAATTCTGTGAGTTCCGTTCGTTTGTAAACTCTGGATCACGTGATTTCATACCAGCTCTCGAAAATTACAGTTACCGAATTCAACTCGGAAACGCGCACTTCACCCCCGTTAGTTGTGGAGTGAAGAATGCCCGAGGAGTTTCCTAGCGGATTTTAGGAGTTTTGCGAATAATGTGTCTCAAGTGTTCCTACTCGTAAGGCCATATCTTAGCCTCAGTGACGAGATAGACCACAGCTCTTCTGGTACTCTTGGCATAATCGTTAGCCTCAGCGAGTCATGTTTTCTGGGTCTCACACATACTGAGGACTCACTGCATTTCTATGGTACGGCTGTCGTAATACGTGATATAGCCGGCACTCGGTGGTCGCCGATAGAAAAGGGGATAGGTCAAGCTGCCCATATCCACTGCCGCAGATCGGCACGCATGGGGGTACAATCAACGTTTTCTTGTTCACCACAGTGACCACTTTCGGACGGTTGCCATGCCAATTTTCTAGTTGTTATCAAAATAGAAGCTATTATTATGACATTGGGGAGGTTGTCGTATACAATAACTCGCACAACAGTGGTGCTTACCATGTCTCAGTCGTAGTAGTGATTTCTACTAGCACACCATCGGGTTCCATTATCTGCCGAAGGGACTAACAGTAAACGGAATTTAACGTCGCAGTCAAGTCTATAAAACAAACGGCCGACATTTGTTCATTGGTATGGATGTTTGATTGATGCGTCCGCGTCGAGCTCGGAACTCTGCTTGATTATATCTCTTCGAGTTATGCACAACTGAGTCATTTTACAATGAAAGACCTTTGGAATAGTGGTCTTGGAGCACTTCGTCCTATCTCCCGTCTTGAATACAAAGACAACTGCGCTCCAGTCGTAGGAAACTATCTTATCTCTCCATCATATGGAACCGAAGAGCCACGGTGTCCACTTTAGCAGGAAGTGCCGTCCTCTCCGACGATCTGTTTTAGTGTGTGCGATTTCTACACGGCAGAGCGGGTTACAAGAAGTTACATGTTAAACCAAGACAAGAGTTTGCTCGCTCGTGGTGAGAAATGACGATGGGCTGGTCGTCAAGGTTCGGACGTTGGTCAAAGTATTCAACCCGAAATCCTGCTCTGGCTGAATTGTTACCAATGAAGTCGGTACACACACTTCGATCAGCCATTTGATCTAGGAGACTTACCACTTCTCTCGTGGATAAGTCGACAGTTTTCGAGTATCGTTGACGCCCAGTAGCAATTGGTGGGAGTCAAGTCTGCAAAAATTTGCGGCAGTGCTGGATGCATGTGTTGGCGGCAGAAGGCTGAAAAGTAGTCAGCACATAGAGCCAGACCCAACGTGGTCTGTTAGCGACAACAACCATCAGATCACAGCAGATTTGTATTTGTCAGTTTTTGCAGGTGCGAAAATGTGTCTATCGCGCTTGCCTCACAGGCTTTTGCGTCCACACCCGAGGGTGATATAGCATAGTCGAACCTTGGAACCCATAGACACATCTTCATTAAGATTGTGACACACCGAAGGCCACGACTTAGCCGGGATGCGCGGGCATCAATATGGTCCTGATATCCTCTGAAGCCAACTTGATTGATTAAAGTGAAATTCGTTCATTACTTCGCTTTTCTATCTTGTGCACAATGTAGGCAACGCATATGTACGTCAGTGACCGATTCAATCTCCTTAGAAGGGCTTTGGAGCCATATATTTTTCACCAGGTCGATTTTTTTCGGGCTCCACACCCACCTTAAGCCGCTGTCCTCTGGTAGTCTTTTAAAGCGCGATGTTCCCCCATACAGAACACTGATTCATGTCGTATTCCTGACCTAGTCGTTTACACAAGCTCCAATTGTCTACATTTTCTTCTTCACCTTTCCTGCTTATGCATCACAAACAGCTGCCTATGCGGATCGCTTAAGTCCCTAATTGCTTTATACCTTGATTTTTGCACTGTTTTTTTGGGACGAGCGCCTTCAAATCGTGCATGTTTGTGGGCTATAAACTGGGCCCTGCTTTAAGCACATTTAGCCAGGCCTTGTGTGTGCGTGAGTCCCCACACCATAATTACAGATGTTTTCTTCTCTTAGAAGGTTCTAAATGCAAGCGGCTAACTCGAAAATAGATGGCTTTTCGGTCAAATGCATTTCGAGTGTACAATGTCCGCTTCAGCGAAATACGCTGTTTATGCGATTTTGCGAACCCCTACCAACTTTGGACGTAAAAGACATAGTTCGCCAGTAGTGAGTGTTATCACTTCACTTCCCGTCCTTTTCGCTGTTACTTTTTTGCAGATTCTCGACGATGCAAGAGCCCTGGCAGACTCCGTCCGCAAAGCCGGTCTTTTCACCGACTTAACTAACTGTAATCTCATGTGCACGATATGTCGAACACCACTCAGGGGACAACAGGGGGCCCAACAACACGCAACCTCAACCGGCCATATGCAATTCCAGGAACGAATTTGACTGTCGGACGCTCCGGAGACCGGCCGTGCGCACTAACGCCTCACTTTGATCCACCTTATTTTAAGACATCTGTGTTTTTTCACGGCCGTGCTCCGCGTCACTTGGGCGTATTACCTAGTATATATTACTTTTCTCACATGCCGGGCGACTTCCACACTGCGGGTCAGTGCTGAACTGACCGGTTTTGGATGCGCATCGGGTCCTGTGACCTTCTTCGCGTGAAAGCAAATGTGCACTTTCAGTTACTGTCACCGTAACAAGGTGGCTAAAATATACGCGAATCAAATGAGTCCGTTTTATGTCGTGGCCCACGACTGCTCTGCAGTTGCTATAGAAGTTAAATCAAAGCCGGGGCCGCCAGAACTGCAGACGCCAAATTCTATGATTATAATCTTACAAAAATACCAACGTCAGCATCATACCGCTTATGCGGAGTCGTGATGGCATTCATGACGAAGCTTATCCTTTTTGATGCAGCGAAACCGCACTTTAGCCCGGCCGCCTCTGTGGCGTCCTTAATCAATTTTAGGGGGTTGGCAAAAAGCTGTAGTGCATGATCCAGTCAAATTTTTCACACCAGTTCGGCAAGTACACTGTAAACATCGTGACCGTCCCACACCAGTGTCTTATGGATCTCTGCTGACGGACCGTGCGACAAATACACAAGAGTCCTCTGGAAGTTTTACCACAAAATATATGACGTCCGAAATTCGCCGGTCATCTCCGAATGTCGGTGACTGCGCAAAAAATACCAAGGTGGTGCCGTGAAATCAGACATGCAACTCACCGTATGACTCGGGTATAGCACGGCCTCCGGGGTGGGCTCGTCCATAGTGGAGTTTGAGACGTTTTACAAAGCGAAAGGAAGAAGTCGAATGAGAACGAAGTTGACGTGGCCGCTCGTCCGGCCCTACGTCGTTTCACGGAATACCAGGAAATTTAGATAGAAGATAACTGCAGGATGAGTAAAGTGCTGTACTTTGTTCACTGTAGGATGTAGGAAGTGGTTTTCGGTCGTCTTCAATCGCGCAATAGTTACACGTAGTGCTATCCTTGTGTAGGAATAGTCCATTGTTTAGACGCCCCAAGACAACAGTGGCCTAGGGATCGGAAGTTCAGTCTAAATGTCTCCGCTATTAAAGAACCTCGCCCCGCGCCGACAGTCGAACATTGATTATTATGATTGAAATGAACTGTGAGTCGAAACATGAGGGTGTTAAGATAAGAAATTGCGTGTATACCGGTAGTAGTTGAAACTCCGAATTATGTATCCTCAGGGGTAGCCCAGAACAAGGTTAGGAATAAATGCGGACTGCGTCACAAATAATAGGAAGGAAGGGATCGTCGGTATTCGTTGCTTATTTCTGCAACCTGGTCCTCAGAAAGGCCGTTCAGTTCGGGCAGGAGATTTGGAATGCCGATGATGTGGAGTCGTGCTGACTGGAAAACGTGTTGTTGCAGATCAAAAAATTTCATCGGACAAGGTTCCGGAAGAGGTTCCTACAAGATGCAGTTAGTATAGGGTGGTCACCAGTTGTTAGCAATTGCACTATGCAAAAGCTATTGACAGGAGGACTCAACAACTATGGGCACTTAATCACATTGTAGGTTGAGGGTGAACAGGTGCGTCGTAATCATTTATAAATACCTCCACTTTTGCTGTGAAAGCATGGGTTCCCTTGCTTCGTCAGATCAGAGGATAGCAACGTACCTGATTGAGTACTACACAGTGAGTTAGCTTGTCGGCTATCTTTGCTTTACTAGGAGCATAAAGAATTCGGGAAGTCGGCACGTTGCTGCTCAATGTGAACGTCATACTGATTAGTTTTTGTTTGCGAGTCACCGCACAAATGGCTGAGGACGAGCGTGAAAACTACCTTAAGCTGGTAGTGCTCAAAGACTGCGAGGCATGACATTTTTTCTGAAAGTCGAGTTGGCAAAATGCGTAGCTGGTACTACTGAGAAGAGCGTGGATGACAGCCGGAAGGCGACTCCAGCCAACTGTTCTGTTATCCAATCACATGAGTGATCTCGGTAAATTATGAGCTGGGAACTCAGTTTTAGTAGGGTCCGATGGCGTTTTTAAGGGTAGCGCATGCTAGCAAAGCAAGACCTGCCGGATTTCAATATGGGCAACATGCTCTGCATCAGGATGCCATGTCCACTTCTACCAGATTGCCGATACAGCTCATTGCACTGAGGAATCTTAAAAATCAGGCCTAACTTATAGCGCTGTCAGATGGAACGCGTTTGAGACCTTGGTCAGTTACCCCACGATTCAGTGTACTTATGTACAGGGCGCGTGGTCGCACAGCGCATACTCTTAAACTTCGGATAGCAGATGTGAACAATCCCTGGATCAACAAAGAGTGGGATAGTTCCACCTTATATTCCATGCAGTCTGCCCACTAGGGCCTGACGCTTTCCGCAAAGCACCCTGGAGAGCATGTCTCGCTCTGGGCTGGTAGTCTAAGACCGAAGACGTGCCAGAGACAAATTTCGTCCATGTTAGAGCGACAAAGCGTCTGAACATAGCGAGGCGAAGGTTATTGGAAGTGGAGGAATGCATGAACTCATTGGAACCGCACGCCCTCATAGGTTGTGACCTTTTGACAGTACGCGGTCAACGATTCGGCTGGACTCCGGATGTCGTGGTCAGAGACAGTTTCGTTGTTTACATCGGAAGCCTGCATCGCGTGGATACTAGCACTAAAATGATCCAGCGTGCTTGCATATTTATGTGGTTGATCTAATCATGAGCATGACTGTGATGTTCCTTGGAGCACCACGAAAGAGGTACTTGTGACGACTGGACCGCCTAGCGCAGCGAAATTGATAAGGCAAGGACTGGGATTCCATGTCCTGGCTTTCTAACATCTCGCAACGACAACGCCACACTGTGATGTCTAATCACGGCCGAGATGGGACCACGAAATTTTGTCAGCATGAATAACCTTGACCATAAAACAAAGGTCACAAACGCAAAGGTGCCGTTTTCGGTAACACTAGTTCTCAGCGCAGCTGCCGTTCAGGCCTTGGCTTGGTCGGTCAGTACTATAGCAAATGTCGAACAGAGTTGTCGGTGATATTGGTACCTACTTGTACTTGATGCAGCTGTCATTATGTCTGACCTAGCCGACCTCGATGATCACGGACTACCTGAGCGCGTGACAGCGGATATGGATAGCTCGACCCATTCTCTTATCCGGCGACTGAAGATGAATACCAAAGGTCCAAGAACCAACTCCATATCCCGACTGTGTAAAGGCAGGTCCCCAGTTGACCTTTTTCCCAGCCCCACGTGGGAAACGATGCCGAATCGGTGGCAGTAGCAATAAACTCGTGAGGCGGACGACGAAGGACACACCCAAACCACCTCAATCGTCTTTCGTGGACGGCCTGAGATATCCTCGCGGGGTTGTCGCAGTGACTGAGGACTGCCTCATTTGAGACGCAGTCGGTGTACTCAACTCGAAAAGTGGTCCTCAGGCAGCGGTGATCACGACCAGCTCGGAATCCAACTTGGCTGGGCCTCGTCCTGGAGTCACAAAAAGTCTGGAATTGCCTGAGAAGGACAGTCGTAAGGACCTTCACAACAACGTCGATAAGGCTTCTGCCGCAGTAAATCGCATTTCCCTTCTTGAGGACGTAAAAGGATACCTGAGTCTCAGTCATCAAAAACGACTCCATCTGCCCACACTTGCTCGGAAATCTCGTGGAGATAGGACGCCTGAATGTCCACTCAGAACTTGCAGATTTCAATGAGAATAGCCTCCTCTCAGGGCGCCTTGTTGTTTCGTAGTCTCTGCAGTGCATCGGCAAATTCTTCCTCAGAAGGGGGGAGTCGCACGGTACTGCATAGGCTAGAGCGGGATAAAACTCCGCTGCAGAGGGGAGCGAGAGTGTGATAGGCTGTTCATCGAAGTTCAGAAGGTCCTCGAAGGGATCGCGATCGAAGTTGGCCGAGATCTCAGCAACAAAACCGCAACTCACATCGCGAACAGTCACCAAGTGCCGAGGACTCATCACTAACTGGGTGGATGGGGTGTAGGGGGTGTCAGCGGTGGGTTCACGTGATGGGCGTAGTGGTCGCTCACTTGCTTGCAGGTGAGACTACGCCTAGCGTCCATTTGCTGGCACCCAACTCTCACCTGTGGCTCCACGTAGCTGGGCTCTGCTCAGCGGCCACACCCTGGGCAACCGTCTCGACCGGCGGGCTAAACCAGGTGAGGGCGCTGTGCGCTTGTGCCGCGTGCACAGTGTACTGCGGACTCCGCTGGATGGATGGTCGGATGAAACACTGCGCCGGCATCGTCGAGACGAGGCTCTGCCTGGTACGCCGTTGAATAAAACCTGCCGGGACGGGTCTCCGCATCGCCTTCGCTGAGACGCGCCCACCCTCGCCGACGGAGACCGCGGACTCACGGCATATGCGGTCGTTCTCCACTACGAACATAAAAGTCGTGGCCCCATAGTGGGATCGGTCGCGCCAACCAGGCACATGGACAGCCCGATTCAGGGGCGGCACTGCCTGCCCCCATGAGGGGAAGGGCCTAGAAAAGGTGGCCTAAACATTGCTGGGTACCACGCCGTCTCCAGGCTAGCCAGGGCCGCAGACGTCTAATCATGGTCGAAACAATCAAAATCGAAACAACAACAATACCAATAACAACAAAAACCACACTCCTTCTCCTCATCCAACCTCTTCCTCTGCCCATTCTTCTCCTTCGTCACCTTCTTCTCCATCTTCCTCCCGTCGCCCCATTCGTCGTCACCAGACTGGCAGGGTGAGTCCGCTCACTCTGGCAGCCTGGAATGTTCGTTCCCTTTTAGACAATCCGCGGAGCAACCGACCGGAAAGGAGGACAGCGTTAGTGGCACGAGAACTGGCGCGCTACAAGGTGGACATCGCCGCACTCAGCGAGACCCGTTTCTCCGAACAAGGCCAACTGGAGGTGGGTGCCGGCTACACCTTCTTCTGGAGCGGTCGACCCAGGGCAGAGCGACGGGACGCGGGTGTCGCCTTCGCCATTCGGAACGAAATCGTGGGACGACTGCCCTGTTTGCCGCAGGGCATCAACGATCGCCTGATGAGCCTCCGCCTGCCTCTCCGGCGGGGGGGCCAATTCGCCACCATCATCAGCGCCTACGCTCCGACCATGACCAACCCCGACGCCGTCAGAGACAAATTCTACGAGGATCTGCACGCCCTCTTGGCGACTGTGCCGATGGCGGACAAGTTGGTTGTCCTTGGCGACTTCAACGCCCGCGTCGGCACAGACCATACGGCCTGGAGAGGAGTGCTGGGTCCCCACGGTGTTCGCGGCTCAAACGACAATGGTCTGCTGCTGCTCCGCACCTGCGCAGAACACCGCCTTATCCTGACAAACACGTTCTTCTGTCGGCCGGAGCGAGAGAAGGCTACTTGGAGGCATCCTCGGTCGCGTCAGTGGCACCTGCTGGACTATGTCCTCGTCCGAAGGCGTGACCAGCGGGACGTGCTGGTGACGAAGGCGATCGCGGGTGCTGACGGGTGGACCGACCATCGCCTCGTCATCTCGAAGATGCGT
>CACRXP010000993.1:100261-111253 GCA_902702965.1 Spirometra erinaceieuropaei
AGGTCGTGCTGTGGCGCGCGCAGTCACGGTCAGTCGACCGTGGCAGCCACCGCGCCCATCCACCACTCCAGTTTGCCGACCGGCTCGGACGGCGGCTGGAGTGTGGGAATGGGAAGGGAGAGTGAGGTCGACGACTCAGCGCTCTTTTTCCTCACTATAATCAATCTGACGCGCTTGAAGCTATCACGGTGCGCTAAAAGCCGTGGCTTGGAAGGTTGCCAACTGACGGGGTACCTTGGACCTCCTCCTTAACGGGAGGCGGTCTGAGAGTCAGGCTGCAATGGCTCCTTTTTAATGTGGCCTTTATGGCACTCCCACCACAGTGTGGGATCCGAGCCAGGCGTTGACGGCACGCCTAGGTGCGGCTTCGGCCGTGCCAGCCTCCAAATCTCTGTTGTGTTGGTTGAAATCCTGGTTATTGTTGTGTGGACCAGGGGGTGTGGTGGAACGCCAAGGTGAGGATCCGTCCGAGCCATCCACCTGCGGCCTCCCTCGTCTCCGGTCTTCTTGACTCTGTCTTGACACCGGGCTCGGGCGAGGGAGGTGGAGAGAGTGTAGGTAGATGCAACGCAAGTCTACTGGCACTATAAACCCCTGCGCAAGTCACCGTCCCTGCTCCAACCTGCTGTGGGGCACACGGTGGACATCATCGAAATCGATGGTCGAACTGTCAACTGGGTGAATAATTTTTGCATTTCACTAACGTTTGAGACCTGATCTATGAAGATCGCTGTTTCAGAATACTATTTCTGTCGGTCATCTCTAGCCGACTTTCTCGTCATTTTCTGGAGTTGGCGGAAGGAGTTATTTTCGCAGGACCTGATTCAAATCGTCTGGGCAGATAACTGTAGGGTTCTTCCGCTGATCCTGTCACTGCGGTGCCGCTGGGAAAATCCAAGAATTTTCCCACCTCCTTCATAGACTGATGACTTAAGTGATGACCATTGACTACTGCCTTCGCCGTAAAACGGGACCGGATTTCTGTGCTTAGGGCCTCGGCGGTACTGGTTTGTCAAAGTTTTGTGACATCTAGGTGTTTCCCACGGGGTACTTGGAGCGCAGATTAGAGGTGACGTTTCGGGCGTGTGCGAACGAAATATAGTGAAATTCATGGGCGCTACCAATCTCGGCACCATGTATTGATCTACTATCGTGAACTCAGCTGCAGAACCTTAAACCAACTTGAATGTAGTCGATCTGACTGGTCGTATGGCCTTCGTCTAAATAACAGGTCAGAAGACGTTTGTGGCGATGTTGGAAGTACGTGTTGGTGACAAACAGTCGGTTCTGATCAGAAAAATGCAACATTCATAATCTTCACATCGAAATCCATCCCCACAACGGTCTATAGGGTGAGCGTTAAAAGATTTCACGGATGCAGCTTGGTCATTCCAATCCACAGAAGCAACCAGAAAATCACAGCAAGGGGTACTTTGACTAACTCCTGCAACTGTGGGTAGAAGGACTCTCTATCGCACTATTCGCCCGCACCACTGGTCCAGGGTTAGGGAGTGCACCGGTTCTCGCGAACGCCGTGACGTGGAGCATAATACTGTAGTCGAACATTTTCATGAGGATTCTTGGGGACTTTGGCCATAGGCGGATTCAAAACAGTGCTCGGATTGTTTGCCGGAGTGTTTCCTCTAGCGCTCCGGCTCAAGAAATTAACAGCAAAGTAGCGATGACAAACAAACTTCCTTAATAGCAACTCACGGTTGCATGTCACAGTGCCGAGGACAGTGAGTCAGGGATGTGCACCCCCATTGTTGCAATCCTCGTTTTTTGGTTCCAGAATTGGCTTTCAGGATGACACTTAGTCCGAAGTGGCCACGGTGCGCCGTCGGGCGCTTCAGAGATCGAGCTTATACATCTTGCCAGCACCGCCACTGCTTGCCCGTGCCTGCACACCTGCCTGGTACAAATTTACTTATTTTACAGCTAGCCCTTATGAAAGGTCGTTTCACTTCGTACCAACCATGCGCTTACTCAACAAACAGCAGCTGGGCCAATCAGCTGTCCCCCTTTTCCGGATTACCCGTTTTGCCGATTACTTGTAGCTTGCTCTAATTGGGTGCCCGGCAGTTGTCAGGGTGTGGACAAATAGCTAACGACTCGTACTCATCCTGAACTGTCAGTAGTGGCCTGAGGTGCTGGGAACATCACGCTAGAAGCATATCAAAGGAGCCTTTAGCCTGGGTACTAGACAATCAGTTCGTGGACATGATGCAGTCTCGGAATTCGTCTGGTCAAAAGTGTGTTCCGTCGCCTCCTCCTTTCAGGCATCTTGTGAGCATCAGAGGATATTCAGAGGGAATGGAGATAAGAGACAGGCGTCAAAGTCGGCGGCAAACCTGACTTTTCATCTTCTGCGATCGAAATAAATGCGCCCCCGGTGACATTAACCGTTTGCAACTATGGCGGCCTGAGGCACTTCGGCCGAGTGGTCATGACTAGCACTAGTAAGTCATCAACCCAGTTTCTGATTATAATAAAACGAGGACGAATTGGGCAATGTTGCTAGCAAGAATTATACCACAGGATATGCGTGTATTTTGTCCAGAAAGAGAAATACTCAAATAACTAAGCCACCGGTTTGCCCTCTCCGCGTGGTGCTGTGCCAGTGCTAGTCTGTATAGATAGGAAGGCAGCGCGCTGGACACCATCACCTTAGGTAGCATACGATTTTGTGACTTAGTTTTCTCGACGAGGGGCTGAGCATGGCGTCTTCCTGCTGGCATTGCCAGTATAATGACTTAATAACCTCAAGGCAGGATCCGGCTCAAATGACCTAGGCCCACTGCGCACTTCTGGCTTATTGGCCGTCATCAGCCAGGCACAACCAACTCCAGGCTTTGCAACCCCTGGGGTTCGAGCCCGTGGTCCGTTGGTTAGAAGCCCAACGCCATAAACACCGAGCCACGGGCTCGTTGTCCTGGTGACAGCTAATATGCCAGAAATGGCCATTCCGGTCTCCCTTGTCTTTGTCGATAACCTAATTCTACAAACTTTTATCGAAGAACCTCGGAAGTCATTTAGGGATAGGTAAGAAAACCAAAACTTTACCTCAACCTCACACTTCTTGAGAGCCGTCAAGAGCTGTCGGCGACGATTAGCCACCTTCTCCTTTTCCTTGCGAACAATCTCCGATTCGGATACTGATACTTCCAGCAGATCAACAAAAACTGGCTCATTACGCGGAAAGTTGATGGAAACAGGAACTCTTGCAACAGTAGTAGGAGTGGTAGCTGGCCTCTCACTCAACGAGAATTGCCCAACCAGCCGATCGAATGCTTCCTTTTCTGCCTGAGCGCTGGGAGCCTATGTGAAAAAAAACAGCTTCTCTTAACGAGGCAAAAAGTTTCTAACTAACAGTATGAGGATAAATAGAGTCAGCGACTTCTTTATGCCGATCATTAAGATTTCATACGCAGCAGCCTTTACTAGAGTGTTGAACACTAAAAACGAACGAAACTTGTAATTACCAAGAAACCCACGAAAATACGGATAACCAGGCGGGAGTTGCTTACATTGTTGGATGTGTTTGCGATATTCTTTGAGAGTGTTATTACTTCTTCTTGCAGAATACGGACAGAATTGCAGGAAGGTTGTGAGAGAGATGGTGGATTTTCAGGAGACGCAAATTCTGGCTCATCAACCGCTGAGAGGTCCAGGCTGGAGATGCAGGTAGGGGCATTCGAAACTTCAGAAACTTCGGCTATATCTTGCAAGCTAAGACTGTTAAGCGATGTCACCATTGGAGGACAATGAGGGAGAGGGGGTTGGTCGGGCGGATGAGGATTAGTCCTAGATGCTAGTTTTCTAGGAAGGTGATCCGCTGGAGCGCTTGGGACACTGGTCATGTCAGTGTACTTTAACGGTGGTTTTGACTGCCTACTCTTTGTGCCGGATGAATTACTGCTGACTGAGGGTTGTAGAGAGCGGCTAGCGACATGCTGGTTGTCAACGTTTTTACCGGCCTTAACGACTGGGGCAGCGCTGGCAGGCGAAAGTTCCGTAACATAGGGTTCCTCCTCTTCGGGACTGGAAAGACCAAAGCGCGCGGAAGAAATCGCAATGGCAGAGTTGAAACGCACCTAGGAAGATTAAAAAGTTAGAAGAACGTACCTGTTTTCCTAAGGTGTTCTTGGCAGGTGGCGAGGGTCCTCGTTCCACACCTGAAAATTTGGACATCGAAAAAATTGCAGAACTTTGAGGTACCTTCATCAGATACAAAAGACGCATCAGAGAGAACCTCGAAATCCTCCAACAATTCATCAATATTCCTCTGTATGAAGCGATTCTTCGCTGACATCGAATAGAAATTATTAGTTGTGGCAAATGAAACCTTGCATATCTGTCCTAAAATGATCAGATGATGAGAAGTTTAGGGGCCAGGATCTAGGTGCGTCTATTTAATAGTATTCAAAAAGAAACCTCAGCAGATTAAGCGTCCCTATGTTCATATGCAAACCGGCTATACATGCCTGGTGAGCCAGGAAACGCCTAAGTTTAACCTCGGGGCGACCAAAACGGGCACTCGGAGAGTGGTTTAAAGGTCGCTACTACTAATTTATGTTTGGGTATGCACACTATCTTTTTGTCCACTGAAAGCCGTGGAGGTGGAGTATATTTTCGAGGGGGAAATTGCCACACAGACTTCTAGACAAACAAAAGACATGCCTTTCACCCAGACTTTAATGAGGCAAAATAGATCTGAAAAATAACATCGGTGGGAGTGAAACTATTTCTGAGTTTGATGAAAAACTATTTACACACCGAGTTTAGGAGTAAACCCACAGGAAAAATGTGATACACATTGTCCACCACCTCTCATATGCACATCAGCAAAAACTGAGCAATAGACGAGCAGTTTCTGAGAACAAAGTTGCCGAAACAAATAACTAAAAAATTCTAAAGCGCAGTCATCCACCTTTCGCTGGTGCAAACAAGGTCGGTAATGACGTCTTCTACTAAGGAGATTCCATGGCCCTTATCCTTTTCAAACTTAGAACTGGGAAAAAATACCAGACTTCGGATCGTTGAGATGTCCGAAAAAATATTTATCCCGCTGAGTGATATTAGTGTTGTCGACCCCTGTGCATACTGTCTGAAGATCTTTTAATCCGCCAGAGCCCGACACCCGAGATTATCGAAATGGAAAGTGGAGCAATCGGCGAGCGAATTACAAGGATCTATCCATAATCCTCTAGCTAAAGAAGATTTTCAAGGTATCGAAGTCCGCTCGAAGAGCATTAGAAACTGTAAAAGGGTTTTTCCATAGACATATTACAGTGCAAGCAACGTAACCCACTAATTTCGTCAGCCGTCAAGGTTTTTGATTTTGTGAAACGGGTACGTTGATATTGATATTCAATCGTTCCCATGCGGGTTGACGAGTGTTAGCGGCCAACCACCCCAACTTCTCCAGAGAGTTCCCTCCACATTAATCGCCTAACAGTACATTTGGAATTTTACTGTGATCAACCTCGCCTAGCATGCATAAGGAATGTCCGTTTGTCGGTAAAAGTATTTCGCTAATTCTGCTAGATTTCAATAAGTGCCTAGTCCAGGCTTGGACAGAGATACATCTGGATTGTAGTATATCAACAAATAGGCCACTTAATTACGTACGCGGTCCTGACTCGCCTCGAATCCCTTATTTTATGATCGGTTCCGCAGGGGTCACCGGGTCGATAAGACTGTCATCCGCTACGTCCAAGCAGGCCAGATGCAGTCGTGCTTTTTCTGGCACGAGAGCACTTGCTTTGTAAATAAGGGTCTCGACACCTCTTAAAAACCTAACTTTCCGTGATTTATCCAAGACAGGCCTGCCATTCTTATATGATCAGGCTGCCCAGGTATATAAATTTTCTCTTGACTACTTGTCATTGCATCCCTCACGAGTAAACATTACACTATATCCGTGGGTCGCTATGATCATCTTCATAGGACCCAGTCAAACAGGAAGTGTCAAATGTCCCTATGTATCCCGGAGATGCTTTTGACTCTGCTGTCCATCATCTTACTCGCCCATCGCCCACGGTCCAGGCACCTCAGTATGATCTTCAAACGATGCACAGGACGCCCCAACATCAGCCGGGACGAAACGTTGAAAAGCTGCTGTGGCTGCACTCGGTGGCAAATATACTACACCCGATAGTATGGTGGGGCTCTTCTCGGTTCCGCACCAAGATCATGTGTGGCAAACCAATTCGATCTCAAATTGGACTACACTTGAAGGGCTGTCATAAATACGCGGTAAGTAGGTTGTCGCATTAAAGTAATCCACTCTCAGAACTGTTAGGCAGTCATGGAGACATACCGACAACTACGGTCCGCAAGCTAACTATTGCCATTTTCCGCCTGAACAGCACTCCATAGAAATCTCGTAGACGCCCTCTATTTCCATTCTGATGTTTCACTTTGTCCAACGCCACCATCAGACATACATATTACTAGCTCCACTAACGCCGATTTGTTAGGCCTTGGCGAGTTGGGGGATTGGTTCACTCCGGATGCATCATATTAGGCCAATCTACCCACTAGCCTGTAGCGGACAGAAATGGAAGAGTAGGGTCTTTTTGATATATGGTAACGACCGAATTGGCGCAAGCACATTTTCCTTTCGTCTTTCCAGTCAAGGCGTGCGAAGAGGGATGACAGCGGCTAACTCCTCCCTACCTGAACAACCGCGGAGACGTCGTTTCGAACTAACTGATTCTCCTTATTTTGTGTGTATTGTCCCCGAAACAGGCGACGTGGTTGACGCGCTTGACCAACACAGGGGCCATACCGGATTCTGGCAGGCGTTATCGAATTGCGCATCATAAAAAAATGCCAACATTTCGGGGTGCGGTGGCAGATCCGACTGCCGGCAGACGTCACACACACGGAGACGCCTGCCGCCCCCCATTGTTGTTTTTAGTCAAAAACCTAGTTATACGCTGTGTAGACCACGGGGTATGGAGTGGAGCGTCAAGGTGCGGGCTCGACCGTGCCATCCACCTGCACCCTCCCCCGCGTCTGGTCTGCTTGACTCTGTCCTAACACCGGGTACAGGTGAAATGGAGGAGGACAGAGTGCGACAGATGCCGTGCAAGTCTAAACACACTAAAGCAATTCACGCACAAGTCACTGTCCCTGATCAATCTTGTGGAGCACACAGCGGACATCGTTGCTAACGACGGTCCAACCGTATGTGTATGTGAGAGATAGGGAAAGAGAGAGGGGAGGATTGAATCTGGTTCTTGTAATAAACACTTATCGTCCTATCACTTTCTTTGTCGTACGGCTGCATGCATGCAGAATGATATCATTCTACATGGGATATCCGTCGTATATATGAAAAATATCCAAGAAGGGAAAGACGTGTGGAATCAAGATTTAACATCTCAAGCATTCTAAGAAGGTACAGGCGAGCTAGGGACCTCGGAACCCCCCTCTAGATCGGATATTATAAGCCTGTTCTCACGAATAGCATGCCATTAATGGCCCACCAGTAGCAGCAAAGGACGTCGATTACACACGTACGCACCGTTGGCGTGCACGGCCTGGGATCCGTTCAATTGGATAACATCCTGTCCAAGGATGGGACTTCAGCGTAGTTTCATTGGCCATTCGTGCGGCCACAGTCAATCAATTGATTGACAAACTGACACTTAAAAAATTCGGAGATGCTAGCATATGGCTTCGCAACAGCTACTACAATGTTATGAGGTTTGTACAGAAATTTTCCTTTAACATACGAAGCTAAAACTAACAACACACTGACGCAAAAGCGATTGAACAGTTCCAAAACATGCGATCAACGCCTGGCACCATGTCCTCCTCGCACAACCACAGGACACCAAAACATAAACGCACAATCACTCTATAAATTTAAGAAGGCCAATTTAAACAAACTTTAACTCACAGACATAACGACAAAGATTGACGACTAAAAAAGCCATATTGGCAATGGTATATGTACGCATATTATTTTGGTATCCAAATTATTGTCTATGATGCCGACTATCAGTCGTCTACTCAGTGAGAAATTATGTTATTTCACGTCCGGCAAAAATAATTTGAAATCATGAATAGCAGTGTTATGTTAGCGGTGGTTTCCCCATGCACTGGCTTCTATTTTTTGAGCCCTTCTTCGTTGGCAAGATGGTGCCTGACACATACTCTGGCATACACTGTAAACTGAAATGCATAATTGGCCACATGAACTTCTGAAATGAATTCGACGAATGTCTTCAAATTAAAATTTGGCCACAGCGCAGTCTACTATCGCCAGGTTTCACTCGGTGTCAGAGTCATGTCTCTCATACGATGTTTTACAAGTGAAAGCTATCGGACAATATTCATTTTCTTGTCAAATATTAATTACCAATGCTATGGGATGCCAAGTCGACGTCGACCGAAGTGAATAATCCTTTATTATTATGCCCAATGCATCGTGATGAGCAGTGCTACATTTGGTTAGTCCCATCTTAAGGTTATGGATATAACGACATCGTTATTCCGGGTATTCTATGCTAAAACCACCTCTTCGAAGGAGCGTGCCTGGCCCCAGTTACTCGCAGATTACGTAGATGTCCTCGTAGGTGCTTCGCAATCGCCTAATCAGGGAACCCTGTCGACACCAGTCCTAGCTTACCGCTCTTCAGCATTGCCTTTTAATGGGGCTATGATTGACCGATAAGAGATGTACCGCGGGGCCATGGCCGGACAAACTCTCGGTATGGCTCCCTCGCCGAAAAAATACACATAGAACGCTGCATTTTGTCGCTTATTCCCCGTTCCCGCTTCTGATATGGGCTTCCTCCCTCCAGTCACTCCGGTATCAAATTTTAATTTTATACTTTGGAGCCCCAAACTGCGACTAGTAGCCGCACCGTATGTTACTTCTCTAGTGTACCAATCACTTCGTCAGAATCTTTGACGCCGGCTAATGTTGGTAGAAACTTTCTTAAACCAAAAATAGTAACAAAAAGCATGTGCAGTCATTAATATGGTCCACCTTGCCTTATCATAATGCATGATGAGAATATCTGCCGTTACCAGTAGCGGGTTCATTTACGAGGCTCTTTTCTTGACGGCTTACCTCCAAGATCTGCTTTGAAGACTACAACGGTCGAATCGCTTTCTTCCTGACTTCATACATGGCAATTTATCTATCCGAGCAATTCCCTGAAAATACCCAGCTTCATTCTATGAAAGATTAAAAAGTTAGTAAACCATCAGCAATGAGCCATTCAGTTATAAAAAATGCCATCACGAAAGCCGCACCGCCAGAATTCGAACTCGATACTACCATTGAGAAGGATGCTGAACATAACGCCACGGATAGACGTCTAGCAGCTGGCCAGGTTAATTTGTGAGCTACACAACAGCAGCTGTGAATGGCTTTTAATTCAGTAACAGTCTCTTGCGAAAAATGCTGATGGGACCATTAGACTCCAAGGGAATGAAGCAAAGTAGACTATCTGAGATACAACAGGAAATAAGGACCAGTGTGCAAGCACCATCCATTGAAAGCCGTATGATAAATGGGGCGGATTCTGCGTCAGCCCGTCTATGTGTTTGCTGTAAGGAACCAAATAAGCGAGTTCAGATTCTAAAAGAGATGCAGGACCTACTAAGTGATCACTTTGGCAATTCTAAATTGCAGTAAAGTAGAATACTTACTTAAAAGAAGACGAAGGCACGATCACTGGGACGGTAGATTTATTGGTCCTGGCTTTCGAACTCGAACAGGAGTTCATTGTCACAGACTGCTAGAGTGCGCATATCCTGCTCCAAACGTGAGAATCCTTAGTAATTTGTCAACTCCCCGACCGACAATCAACGGATATCTTATGTTTATCAATGATGCTGGCTTTCATAAATTTGATAGTTTTTAGTGCTATGGTGAGGTATTATTCAAGCGGCCGACAGCATCAGAACCGTTTTAGACCAAATTCTTTATCAAAGAATTGACCTGAGAAACGTCCTACCTTATTGAAATATTAGTTAGGTATTGTTATTTGAAAGGGACTTCTTGGTTTCTATTTTAAACTCGACTAGGGTTTGACTTTTCCCGATAGAACTTGGAAGAGCATCCCAGATAGCGGCATATACTAATAATAATTTTTATTAAAGACCCGTCGGGGTCCCATCAAAGCAAGTAAAAATAAATTGTCATGCGAATTTTAGACGACGTAGGCAAAATCTGTACAAAGTGCAATTCATAGTTTTTGAATTAGTAGTCCGTTAGGAAAAATGATTAGCGAGGGTTGAAAAAAACTCCGCATGAAAATTTAAAAACGATTGGATAAATTTTACAGGAGAAAAAACCCCTCGCTAAAAAAATAAAAACAGAAAAATGCGGGCAGGACTGGCCTGCGAGTGGCGGTTTATAACGCATTAAAATCGGACATCGTCAGGGCAGAAATAAATGTCAGTCTTGATTAAAATCGGACATCGTCACGGCAGAAATAAATGTCAGCCTTCAGGGGTACGTATGCGGGTCAGACAGGACTGGCATGCATGTGGTATTGTATACGCAATTAACAAACGACATCGTCAGGGCAGGATTGACGCGTCAGTTCAGTTCAGTTCAGTTCAGTTTATTGAGGGAAATAGGCGTAAGCCTTTGAGTATCCTATTTGCAACGTAAAAAATGTGTGGTGTACAGATAGATGTTCTTGGCTGAAATAGTTCAAACACGCCCATAATGGTGGGACAAAATGAAAAGGAGTTACAGGGGGTGAGCTCGACTTCTCATCGCTCTTGGTCATTTCGGAACATAAATATGTCCAGATTCTTCTTAAAACTTCGCATAGATGGTGACATTACAACATCTGCAGGAAGCTCATTCGTTGGTTTGACAACCCGAACCGAGAAGGAGAACTTCCGCACATCCAGCCGTGCCTGCTGACTGCGCAGTGTGAACGGGTGACCTCGGAGGTTGGTCGTGGTAGCAAATTCAAAAAAGTCCTCGAAGGCCAGACTGCAATCCAACCC
>CACRXP010000993.1:127457-138462 GCA_902702965.1 Spirometra erinaceieuropaei
GCATTGAAAAACAACTTAGTCCTTTTATTTTTGTTATCTGGGATACTCCCGATATTTTGGGGCGAGCGGCGGAACTTTGTCGGCGTACTTCACCCAATAGATGATTATCAGGCGACAACGATCATACGTTTGCGGTGTTCTCTCGTTTTTCACATGCTTAGGAAAACTAGTGGTAGACTGCCCGCTGCAGGCGGGCCGTTTCGGCAAGCAGGAGATCGCGGCGATCTACAGAAACCTAATATTTGAAAGAAACTCTTGCTGGCGGAATCCATTCGGATGAAGATATTGTCTGTACATTACCACGGGATATTCGAGACAGTCACTTCTTTCATCTGGTAGCCATCAGTTACGGTTAGTACTTACCGGCTAATTCCCTATTACAGTGTTCACCGCATCGTGCATAATGTCTCCCAACTGCAGTCAGTAGGTGG
The DNA here is from genome assembly GCA_902702965.1 of Spirometra erinaceieuropaei. NCBI lineage: Eukaryota > Metazoa > Platyhelminthes > Cestoda > Diphyllobothriidea > Diphyllobothriidae > Spirometra > Spirometra erinaceieuropaei. The sequence goes on from CACRXP010000993.1 coordinate 127,889, forward strand.
TACACCCCAAATCGAATTTCGTCTACTTAGCACATCGACACTACACAGAGCCAAATGTCGGCTGCTTTAATTGACATTGTCGCTAGCCAGGTTAGGCTTGGATGGGATGACATTTAAGACAATTTATCCTTCAGATCGGCATGGTGTGTAACCGAGCATTTTTTGTCTACTTGTGAGGAGTTCACTGCGGACAGGTTGATTTCCTGACCGAAGCATGAATTACGACCGCTATTAACCAAATTCATTCGGCCGGTGTGCCACGCCTTTATGAAAAATATACCTCAGTGGAGGCTGCATATACTCACAACCTTGTCTGTTGATTGATCTCATGTCAGCTGCAATTTTTAAAAAAGCCGGATAAGAACTGCGGTCATCATGGGGCAAGTGACAACAAGAAAGCAGGCCTCCGGAAACACTCCAGAAAGAAATCTAAAGCGGAGAATATGCTGCTGCCATAGCGGCAAGTCGGTAGGGCGTTGGATGTCAAGCGCCTACGCAGAACATGGCGAGGCACTACATAGGGCTGCATTCCGAAAAGCGTTTCCGAAAGCGTAGAAGAGCGTATTATCCGGCTAAATGGTGGACGCCAACCCGGTCTCTTCCGCTGACGTCAGTGATATCCACTACTCGCACCATGCATATACACGAATTGGCTCTCTCGACCGTTGGCACTTCGCGACAAGCGAGCCCCATCTCCGGCCCTCTACAACTGTCACGAATAACCATTCATTCTGCAGAACTACAATCAGGGAATGGTCCGTTTCTGCTTATCTAACAGTAAATTGCGTGTAATTCCTATGTGGGGCAGTTGGTAAAGCAGTCGGTGAAATACAAACGAATCGCAGGTCAATTTGCTCCTATCTTTTCTACGAATTATATCGATTTATCGCCCACGTGAACCCTCTTTCTAGACCTGTCGCGCATACTCAACATGCAGATAAAGTATGGCCGCTCGGTTATGACTGGCTGCTTAAAAATTGTTCCTTTTTGGCGACGAAAGCGGCGTTACTTCGGACATGACTTCAGAGACAGAAAATCGCGGACCGTTGACTTTTCGAGTTGATCGGGTTCGTGGTCTGGCCACCTGGGACTACCGACTTTAGTTGCTTTACCCGCCTGTGCTGCTCCGGACCGAAGCAACCTACTATGACTGCGGCAAATATCTTGTGATTGTTACAGGTTAATGGAATACTCGTCATCAGTTATCGTGAACGTGTTTTAACAGATGGTGAAGATTGTGCATGTTTGCTAAGGGATGCCGTCAGTCGGACCCTATAAAACGGTTCATATCTCCTGAGGGGATGAGCTGTCTCAACCACATGGAAAAGCAGTTTTGACGGAAGTTTCGTATTCGCCGATGTTATTCTGCTTTTCGCTCTGACCTCCATTTCATCGGCGTCTACAGATATTAGCGGAGTTAGCGCGGCTCTGACTAATCGAATGTTCAATGTCATGCGTGCTACACCAATTTATGTTTTGCGTGTACTATCAAGAGGCGTTTAACGACCCATGCTTCACTACCAACCTAGTACCAATCAAGAGTCCACGGTCTTCTTAATAATCTAACAATAATTTTATGATGGAAGAATTGTCACCGACCGGATGCGGAATTTGCTCGTCCCGTTAAGCTCTGCGGCTCAATCTAGGACTCTTGTAGGCAGTCGCGGAGCTACAGGTAATGATGTAGAAGAGAATGCCGACAAAGACAAGTAGGAAATTGACTACATGGGGCCCCATAACCAAAGGACCCGGGTCCTAATCGCTGGTCCCGCAAACCTGGCATTGGGTAAGGCTAGCTGACGACTGCTAATAATCCGGAACTTTCCGCTGCAGTTGCTGTTGTCTTTGTCGAAAGTCTTTCCTTTTTAATTCTTATTTCGACGCCAGGTAATAACTCCCAGTAAAATGAAATCCACGACTTGTTTGCCCAAACAAGAACACACTAGTAAACAAGCCAACTTTCGGCCACTGCCGTACGAGACCGCTTTTGGGAAGTTCCCTTTTGATTCAGCACACGCACGCACGCACGCACAAACACTCTCTTTGCATGCATATGTGTCACAGATCGCTGGAGAAGGGGATGTGACAGCCTGGCTCTCAGCCCACCAGTCCGCCACTCCGCACAACACACACAATTGCGCAGACTGCGTTGAGGCGCCAGTCGGCTGCCTTCCGAGTCACGGCGCTCGACTCACCGTCTTCGTCTCGGACCAGCAGGCGAGCCATATGGAGAAGGAGCCGAAACGCACACATCCCACTTGCGTGGGAAATGGAAGTTGGGTGCTTGCGGTGGGTGATGTTGATGTGTGGTGAGGGAGGGTTTGATGGTGTGGTTTGGCCGGCGATTGTCTACCGCAGGTTTTCGTGGACGCGCATGCGGCCTAATAGAGCCATGCGGTGAATAAATGTGCGAGTGCAGTGTGGACAGTGGAGGTGGATGCGGCGAGTGTAAGTTGGTGCCCCAGGCACTGGTTCGCCAGTTTCTGTGCGTTGGATTCGCAAGTGACCGATCAGGCCGATGCGTGAGGTGAATTTACGGGGACAGTGTGGACATGAGAAGTCGGCGGTGTCAGTATCAGCTTCGGTGATTATGTTGGTGGTGCTGGTGGTGGTGAGCGTGCTGAGCGACGGGGGTGTGGATGGGGCTAGGCATGATGGGTGTGCTGGATTTGCCAGGTGTGTCGGGGCTGCGGTCAATTCCGCTCTCATGGATACGCATGTGGCCGAATAGGCCCATGCGGTGCATGAATGTGCGACGGCAGTGTGGACAATGGAGACGAATGCGGTGGGTATAGGTTGGGGCTTCAGGCGCTGGTTCTGCAGTCTATGTGTGATGGATTCGCAAGTGACCGACCAGGCCGATGTGTGAGGTGAAGATGCGATCGCAGTGGGGACAGGTATAGACGGGGTCCTCATCACTGGTGTTGATGGTGGTAGTATTGGTGTTTGTTGGTGTGTCATGATTGTGTGTAGTGCTGATGGCATGGCAGACGCCACAGCGGCAGACGTTGAGGCAGTGGAGGAGGAGGATGATAGTGGGGGTTCGGGAAGGCGGTCAACGTTAGAGGCGAAGGAGAGGTAGAGGTAGAGACGATGGTTGGTGCAGTCCGAATGCTACAGTTAGTTCGAAGGTGTCCAACAAGCCTAATCGGCGCGAATAATGTCCGTTGCCATCATGGACACGTTGGAGGCGGTTAGGCGTTGACGTTGTGAGGCGGCGGCGGTTGAGATTTGTGTCTCGCGTTTGGCTTTGACGGCGGTGATGCGGTTAGCTTCGAAGATTGCAACGCTTGTATTCACTTTTCTCCTCCATGTATGTCGGTTCTGGGCGAGGCCTTCCCAGTTGGCCGGGTTGATCTGCAGGCGCTTCGGAGAGGTTTTCAGAGTATCCTTGTAGCCCCAGACTTGACCTCGTTGTCGGCGTGAACTCGGCGCGACATGTCCATAAAAGAGTCCTTTGGGTGGCCTGTCGTCGTCCATCCGTACGAGGTGGCCGCTCCAGCGTAGTTGTAGTTGTCTCAGCATAGCGTGAATGCTGAGGTTTCCCGTCCGCTCCAGTACGTCCGTGTCTGGGATCCAGTCTTGCTACCTCAGCTTCAGTATTCAACGAAGACAACTGAGGTGGAGGTGGTTAAGTCATTGTGCCTACTTCATGTACACCGTTCAGGATCCTGCCCCATACAGCAACGTCGGTAGGATGACGGCCTTGTACATATTCAGTTTCTTGCTGAGTTGAAGACCGTGACGATTTCAAACTGTGTTTTGAAGACGACTAAATGCTTGACTGGCCTTGGAAATCCGGCGGGCTACTTCATCGTCGATCTTAGTGTTGCGGGAGAGGGTGCTGCCCAGATACGTGAGATTGTCTACCACTCGCAGTTGGGGGCCGTCACGTTGATTTGGGTTGCGACATAGGCAGCGCCGGATGGCGGTTGGTGCATGACCACCGTCTCCGTGTTGATGATGAGGCCGAAGATGTGGCGGGCGGCGGAGAAGAGATCCATGCTCCTTTGCATGCCTCCTTCCGAGGTGGTGTTGAGGGCGCAGTCGTCGGCGAAGAGAAGTTCATGGACAGCAGTTGTGGATACACGCCACTGGAAGTGCATCCTCCGCTGACTGAGGTGGCCGTCCGTCCTGTAGGCGATGAGGGTGCCAAGGCGTCCGTTACTGTAGGCGTCCATCAGCATGGCAGATAAAATGAGACTGAAGAGGGTAGGCGCCTGGACGCAGTCCTGCTCCACTCCGTTGGCCACTGCGGATGCATCTGAGACAGCCCTTTTGTCCGTGACTCGCGCTATCATGCCATCGTGGAGCTGACGCACCATCTGAGTGAATCGTTCGGGACAGCCGAATTTCTGTATGATTCTCCACAACTCTTTACATTCACCGTATCGAGGGCTTTCGTCAGATCCACGAAGGTAGAGGAAACGTGGGCGCGCATCTCCCGACACTCCTGCAGTTGACGGGCGACGAAGGTCATATCGGTGGTTCCACGATGACGGCGGACGTTACACTGGCTTTCCGACACGTGATCTTGTTCCAGATGATAGTTCAGGCGATTGAGAAGAATGCGAGCGAAGATCCTCCCAGCGATGTTCTGCTTCTCGCACAGTCGCTGTTGCACAAGGCAGCGACTACGGAAGAAAACTGTTTTGTTGTCGTCGATGGGGCGGTCGACGTAGCCTTTGTGTACTCGTTTTCCTCAGCGAGCAAGTTGCTGATGGCGGCGTCGTTGTCATAAAAGCAGTGCTGATGTTGGCGACGTGCGCGACCGAGGACGGCCAGAGCCGTCGACTGGACTGTGTCCCGCAGCTGACACCACCGTTTATCCACAGAGGCGTTCTCGTCAGCGGCAGCAGCGACTGGCATGTTGGCTAGCCGTTGGACTAGCTCGTTGCTGAGATGGAGATGCTGAGCAGGCAAAGACAACAAAGCAATACTCAGCTTACGTGGGGGTCGCTTACCTTGAGGTCTCCTGTGAGGCTGTGGGCGAATCCGCATCTTGATGATGACGAGACGGTGGTCGGTCCACTTTTCGGCACCCAGTATCACCTTTGTCACCAGCGCGTCCCGCTGGTCTCGCCTCCGGACGAGGACATAGTCAAGCAGGTGCCAGTGTCTCAACGGAGGGTGCATCCAGGTGGCCTTTTCTCGCATTGGGAGGCGGAAGAAGTTGTTGGTCAGGATTAGTGGGCGTTCTGCGCAGGTTCGTAAGAGGAGTGAGCCAATGTCATTGAAGCCGTTGAGACCATGGGGACCCAGCACTCCTTTCCAGGCAGCCGGCGTTGAAGTCACCAAGGACAATCAACTTATCCGCTTTTGACACAAATGCCAGGAGGTCGTGCAAGCCCTTGTAGAATTTATCCTTCACGGCGTCGTGTCTGGTCATCGGAGGAGCGTAGACACTTACGATAGTGGCAAATTTGCCTCGCCGGAGAGGCAGGCGAAGACTCATCAGGCGATCGTTGATGTTCTTCGGCAGACGGGGCAGTCGTCCCACGATATCATCCCGGATGGCAAAGGCGACGCCTGTGTCCGGTCGTTCTGCCTTGGGGCGACTGCTCCTGTAGAAGGTGTAGACGGCACCAACCTCCTCCAGTTGACCTTGTTTGGAGAAGTGGGTCTCGCTGAGTGCAGCAATGTCCATCTTGTAGCGCGCCTGTTCCCGAGGCACTAGCGCCGTCTTCCGTTCCGGTAGGTTTCTCCTTGGATTGTCTGAAAGGGGACAAACATTCCAGACTGCCACAGTGAGCGGTCTGGCGAGTGGGGCGGCGGGGAGGAAAAGGGGGAAGAGAGAGATTGTTGTTTCGATTTTGATTGTTTCCACCATGAGTTTTGCGTCTGAGGCCACGGTCAGCCTGTAGACGGCGTTGTTCCCCAGCATTTTTAAGGCACCCTTTCTAACCCCTTCCCTCCTCACGGGGGTGAGCAGTGCTCTTCCTAAATAGGGCTGTTCTGTTGTCCCAGACGGCTGCAGAAATCCACTATGGGCCACGGCTTTTGATTAGTTGAAGGACGACCCAAGTTAACCTGGGCCTGCCTACGACATCGCCGTAGGGACTGCAGGGGGAGGGGGGAGGGAGGGTAGAGAGACGGGATGCTGAACTTTCCCGTCCCTCTCTAGGCTAACTGGTTGCTGAACTGCAATCGGTTACGTAGACAAATTGGACAGAACGGCATTTAGCTTACAGTAAGAACAGACACGAGCGTAGCGTGATCGGGCGGGTATTTTATTATCTCGGATCTGGAAGTAGCATCGGTGTTGAGCACAGTTTTCCGGTAAAAGGTGCGTTTTGCCCAGCCTATAAGCCTGACAGACTGGTCACCCACAGCTAAACGCCCTTGTGCCCGAAAACAACTCAGAGGAAATCCGTAAGGCGGTAGTTGGACCGAAAGGCAACAAATCACCCGGCGAGATTTGTCTTCCGACTGAAATCTATAAAGATGTTCGAGAGTATTAACTGATCCGTTGCGCAGCACTTTGACGCGGATTCGGAATCAAAGACCGTGTCTGCAGATTAGAACTACACCTTCGTAACATAAAGGTTCGAGAAAGGTGACAGATCCCTCAGTAAGAGATGCTGTGAGATAAGCCATTTTAACATTGTCGATATCTACCACGTCGTCCTCAAATGCGTCTACTCGTTACGTGACGCAAGCCCAAGTCTATGTGACTATCGGCTGTCGATAAACCTTGCTCGTAAATACTTTTCTATTTACCGAGACCTCAAGCCATACCACTGCCGCAAGCAACTCAGCCTCCGTTTCTTGAATTTCGACTGTTCATCAGACTTCACTGTAGTCAGTCATGCGCCATGACGGTTGGCCACTTAGCTTATTTTTGTTCTGATCGGTGCCTGCTGTTACAAATACGGGCATTTGAAGTGGCGATTTCACTTACGGCGTTAATTGAGGTCGTATTTTTCCATTAACTCTCTTTAACTATGCAATTGGCTGGGTTCTTCAGAACGCGCTCACAGACAGACCCGGTTTTATTGTAGCTCATAGTTCACGATCTGCACATCTTAACTACACTGATCATGTTGTGGCGATGGCAAGCTGCTTTGCAGAAGTACAGCATGCCGTGGTCTGGATTGGAACGATGTGGGCTTTAAAAAATTCCACTTCATTTTTGGGGCCAAAGGTTTATATCTAGTCACTGTAGGTGGTGGCATCCCTGGGTTGGCTTCTTGCCAACCGTACAAGAATGAAATCGACTGTCAGATTAGTCGGACGGCACCCACGTAGGCTTAATCGAAACCTCCATATCTGTAGCATATTTGTCCGTCGACCCGGCTGTGAGCACTCTGTTCGAAATTTAATCCAATGCATCTGAGAAATAATCTTGTGTCACCCCTGGTTTTCCCAAACAGTACTAGTTCAGGTTTCGTTCTTGTCTGTTATCCTTCTTTTTGAGATTTTTTTCGTGTAATCCTCCTTTTTAAAATAATTTAGAGGCACTTTTAAGGATAAACACGACACTGCCAGAGCAAATTTAAAAAGCAAAGCCGAAAACGCTATTTCTGGATTAATGACGTTTGCGTTCTGACAAAAATATAAATTTAAATTTTTTATCGTAGTCCCCAATGGGTCAGGGAAGTATCCATAGGATCTAATGTTTAACGTTCGGTTACAATAATAAAGGCTCGTTACTAACGAACCGAGAGTTGATTGATTTTTGGTGCCGTAGTTTTGCTCCTTCTGAGCCTTCGAGCTTACATGAAACACGGTCCTGAGAGAAGGTTACAAGTAACGCAATCGGCAGTACTTTTTGCTGTTGAACTGAACGTTCTTCCGCATGCGCATGCTGCTTTGGACGTGCCCAAGTCCTTCACCCCCTGAAATTCTGTCTCAGGACGTATTTTACATTGGCGGAACGATTTACGCAGGCGAAGTGAATGCCCATGGGTTTGCCAACTTCGGAACTCATAGTCGAGGCGGTCCTACAACGGTTAGAGTCGCTGGTCTTCTAACACCACAGGTCGACATTTTGGGCTCGGTATGTGGATGATATCTTTGTCGTCATTGAACGGGATGGGGCAGTAACTTTCAAAGAAATTCAGCAGCGTCTTCCGGACATACAATTTATAATGGTGAAGGAGGAGAACAACCAGTTGACCCTGCTGAATGTCCTCGTCCGCCGCAAGGACTGTGGTGGCCTAAAGACCAAAGTGCTTAGAAAAGCGATGAACATGACGCAAATACTGAACTTCAGCAATCAGCCACAAACGCAGTTGGGTAAGAACGCTATATCGGCGTGTTGAGACGCACTGCAGTGAACCAGAAGACAAGGTTGCCGAATCCCAACATCTTCGACGGGTTTTCAGAGAAAATGGTTTTCCGCGCAACTTCGCCAACCGGTGTATGCGCAAACGAGACGAGCGACCATATCGTGCCGATCCCAAATTCTGGCGAGCGATCCCGTACATCAAGAACGTCTCCGAGGCCGTTAGCCGCCTTCTTGCACCACTTGGGGTTGGAGTTGCACACAGACCGGAGACCACCATGAGGCGTCAGGTGGTGAGACCAAAAGACCCACTGCCACGGCAAGAAACATCTGGGTTAGTTTGTCAGACTTGGCGCAGGTGTGGGCAAAGCAACTACGCCGGAGAAACTGGAAGACTGCTCTGGACGCGAATCGCCGAGCACGTGGCAGCAGTGCGGAGAAATGACACTAACTTTCAAGTCGCGGCCTATTCGACGAGACCCGGCCACACATTCAAGTTCGGTGAGGCCGAAATTATCACTAGATGTGGTAATTGCCTGAGCTGCGAGTTGGTCGAATCATGTTTCACGAGGCCCCTGTCTATTAACAAGTTCAGTGATCTCCCTATCCCATATTCGGTGCTGACACCTAATTCGACCGGGATAATTACCCATTTGGGGAGCGTGCGGACCGGCCAGTCAGATGGCCGAACAATCACCACGCCAACATGCAGCACGGGGGATAAAATTTCAGCAGTTAGCAACTTTCATGCCAGCCGTCAAGCATTTGGCGCACCGGCGGACAACCATCCTCGATAAAGAGAACAGTTATCATAGGTATGCAGTAGCATAGCGAATGCATCCTATAAACACTACTATTTCCTACGCATGAATTACTGGCATATGACCCTGTCTCTGATGATGGGCTCAAGCGTGAATTCGGAATGTCGGGCGAATAAGGCTCTTGTTCTGGTGGTCGCATTTACTTTTTGTCAGCCACCTCCTGGAACTTGCAATGTCGGAATGTTCTGGGACAATGTCAACGAGGGGGGAGGGGGTGGAGGGTTGTGTGCGACGGGTGTTGGACGGGACCCCATTCACGCAGTGGTGGATTCACTGATGATCGGTCTAGTCGATGCGTAATTGGAATTTGCGATCACAATAGTGACAAGTTGTCACTGTATGCACGTTGCCGGTGGCTGGTGTCCTTTACATGCTAGCGGTATTCCCATCGAGATGTCTGACCATGTTGAATTAGGCATAGGAGGCCGTTTAAGCTTGACGTGTAGGAGGGATGCATTCGTTTATGTGGCCGTGTTGACATTGCATCAAATTCGAAGGTGTCCATCTTAGCCAGTGTGTGCTCTGAATGTCCATTCTTACTGCAGACATGTTGGCAGTGGTCAAGCGGTGACAACTTTGCTTCGCGGAATTCAGGTCTTTCGTACCTCCTGGGGCAGGGGTGAAGCTGGTCTACATTATCTGGTACTGGTTTATCAAATAACCTCAGTTAGAAAGACTACCATCCCTCCCAAATTTCGCATGCGTCAGATTTCAGTTTGTGAGCTCTGTTTGCTACTGCTGAAACTTCTTTCACTTTTCCATGAGACACGGTGTAGATTTCCATGTCTTAAATGTGTTGCATTTATGAAGGAGAGACCTGTTTCGTGATGACCACTTAAATGAACATCCAAGTCTTATTAGTCTATCTGATTGAATTTCTGTCGCCTGTAACCGTTTCGACCGACCATATTTTACAGGGAAACTTAGCGCTAATCCCGTGTTCTCATTTTGCCGCCCACAGAATCTTTCAGAAATTTGTAGTTCTCTAAGTTATTCATCCTAATCCTCCAATAATTTTACATAATTAAACGATAACAACAAACTCCAATCTACCTTCTCCTTTTTAGTTGTCAAATTGCTTCTTCTGAAGCGCGTTTCCCCCTATGGATTCCAAATACTACGATCTGAACGTCCCACGCTCAACTGCGACTGCGCAGACTATCGCTCGTCTCCTCGATTGCGAATATCTTTACCTGGCAATCACTGTAACTGTCGACATGGATCAGTTTCATTTCAATGACGGCGATTCCATGCGCAAGAAGTCTAAGGAAGCCAGACAAGAAATGCGCCAAAAAATCCTATCTGAGCTTTTGCCACCGACGCGAGAAGCTCTCGAAACCCTCTTGAAGGATAGCGAAAAGTTTCGCGCCGTGAAAGCTGTCCGTCCCAGCCTCTGCCCGCCGCGCCTCTTCACTCGTCTTAACCTCGCCTTCTCAGACACCGAACAAGTCGGCCTCTTTTTCAAGGAGTTTTCCGACCAAATTGGTGCCTACGACCTCCTCAGCTTAGAGCCTCTAAGTCAGTCT
>CACRXP010000993.1:177793-194723 GCA_902702965.1 Spirometra erinaceieuropaei
CTCTTGTAGGGCTGCACCGACCAGAAAGGAGCCTCTTGTGCTGGCGGATCTGGCTGTGTTGCCTAGGCGAAGTATGCTACATTTGGCAACGTTGAACCGCAGGAGCCAACGGTTTGACCACTCCTTCAAACGATGCAGGTTTAGTATTCCTGCCATTCGCAGCAACGGGCATTTATGCATAGCACTAAGAGAAGTTACAGTTAATGTAGCGTGAGATGCACTTCTGGTTATATTAATAATAATGGAAGTTTTCCAGTATTCACGAAAGAAGCCATTTACGCGAAATACTGAAAAGAGTTTGTTAAGCAGAGCAGGAAAATCTCTTAGCTGTTTTATAAAAGTATTTGGGATATTGTCCGGCGGCATACTATATTCCCCGTGGCCCTTTCTCAGTGTCATAGAAAAAGTTGTCTGGGAAGGATGAGGAAAATAAAAGTTTAATCGAGTCAGTATTCAGATAAAGGGTAGCCTTCTCTTAGAGGTGTGTAGATTTTTTGAAGATCTTATATTTATTGGAAGATTATTCCAGTGGAAAGTATATTTGGAAGCGAAAAAAGGAAGCGCTTGGAGGTGGAGGACGCTGGCGGAGGTATAATCAAGGACGAGGTGCGAAGACTGTATGGACGACTACTAGGGTTGAGAGCTGAAATCCGAGGAAAATTTGAACTATGATTAATGCGAAAGAGGAGACAGAAGCCCGCTTCTAGTCTTCGAACCCATAAAAATTGCAGGTTAATTAGCTGACCTCTATCTGAGTAGGAGATATTGGGATGTTCCTGATCTAAAAGTATTTTAGAAAAACGTCTTTGGACATTTTTAATTTTTAAACGACTAGCTTCATTCGTCAAACCAAAGAATGGGCAACAATACTCGAGAATGGGAAATACAAACATACGATAGAGCCTTAATTTAATTTCTGGAAGATAGAAATTTTAAGAAATAAAGCCACAAATATGAGCAGCTTTGGCTGTTATTCTGTCAGCGTGTGGCGAGAGATCAAGCTTACTAGTGTAGCTTAAACCTAAATCCTTGATGGTGGTACATTCACTCATAGGTGTGCCTTGAAAGACCACTGGTTGAGGTAGCCTCTCAGGTCCAAAACACATATAGCGACATTTAGACGGAGAGAATTCCATTAGCCATTTTGAGCTCCAAGCTGAGAGAGCAAGCAAGTCAGCATGGATTTGCTCCAGGCAATGAAGACTCGTAGATTTATTGAAAGAATATACACATTTGAGATCATCGGCATAAATAAATGATTGAGAATGTTTAACTGCGGCTGAAATATCATTTATGTAAAGCAAGAACAAAAGAGGACCTCAAACGGTACCTTGTAGGACACCACTTATAATAGGGCTTTCACTGGAAAGTGAAGATCCCACCAAAACCTTTTGTTTACGATTAGACAGGTATGACCTGAGAAAGTCTATTAGTGGACTGCGAATTCCCATAGCTTCCAATTTAACCAAGAGTCTTTTATGTGGCACTTTATCAAAGGCTTTACTAAGATCAAAATAAATTACGACAACAGATAGGTGATCATTACGAAGAGAGGTAAGCAGATCGAGAAACGACAGATGACATGTTTCACAAGAGCGATCTGGTAAAAAACCATGCTGGGAAGGGCTAATAACTTGATTGGCTATGCAAAATTCGGTAATTTTTACGGCGATAATTTTTTCAAAGATTTTGGCGAGAGAGAGAGTGTTTTATGGACACCTCGATAGTTCTGTACGTCAGAACGACAGCCACACTTAAATACTGAAATAATAATATAAGTTTTCCAATAGTCAGGGAAGAAGCCATTTACGAGAAATACTGAAAAGATTTTGCTCAACAGAGGAGGAAAATCTCTTAGCTGTTTTATAAATGAGTGTGGGATATTGTCCGTACCTACTGGGTGAGAGTTAGGAAGATGGCTTATCAGTTTTTGAATACATTCAGGAGAAAAATAAATAAAGCTAAGAGAAGCATCAGACAACGAAGGAATTAAAGGGATCGGATCACTTTCAATGGTGAAATGTTTGGCAAAGAAGGAATTTAACATTTCTGCTTTGTCTGACTCCTCTGTAATGAAGGCATCGCTAGTACTAAGTAAAGGCGGAATGACTTGGTGGGACTTAGCAGATGGTCTTTGACGGAAGATCTGAGCAACTGATTTAGAAGCATTCACGTCATTAATCGCTGAAGACTCTCTACATCTATCTCGCGTGAGCCTCATTTTCAAAGCTAGTTCAAATATTTCAACGATTCTTAGATGAACTGATAATGAGCTCACAGAAGGATCTTTAAACTGCTTCCGTGATTTTTTAAGTCTGTTTTTAAGAAAGTGTGGGACAGCGGTGGAATTAGCACTCGGTTTTAACATCTTCCGAGGAATAAGGTCAAGAAGACATTCTGTTACGTACTGTAATAAATTGTTAAAAAAATTAGATCACTATTTGAAAGAAATATTGTGCCAATCAATAGTGCTTGTAAAGTTATTTACTAATTCCTTGTTAACATTAGCAAAGTAAAAAATACTACGTTGTACTTTTGGCTTTGCGGAAATGGCACCTGGAAATCGACAATGGATTAACGCATGATCACTTTCAGTTTATTTCAGTTTATTTGGTAAGGATAATAGGCAAAGCCTTTGAAAACCCTATTGATTACATGTCAGCTCGTTAGAAATAACTGTACACGAACAAAAATATTCACTATAAAAACAGTACTTGGCTCATTTGAGTAGCATTGTCTCAGAGGAAATATTTGTGGGGACCAGGGGTATTAGTTCAGATTCAGACCGTCGAGGGAAAACAGGGGACACAAATAATCATCCAAGCGTTTCTTGAAGAGTTGCAGGGATGTAGCCTCCACGACCGACTGAGGGAGATCGTTCCATTTCTCCATTACCCTCTGCGTGAAAAACTCAGAACGAAGATTCAGCCTGGAAATTGTTGTCCGTAACTTCATCGAGTGACCACGAAGATTGGGTGAAAGATGCCACTGAAACATGTCCTCAAATTTAAGTCCATACTCAAGGCCATGTATTATCTTGTAGACGAGGATAAGATCACCTCTTTGCTGCCTGTAACACAGAGGGAATAAATTAAGGCAATTCAGTCTGTCTGTGGAGGAATGGCTTTTTAGACCGTTTACCAGCTTTGTTGCACGCCGTTGTACCCGTTCGAGGCATTCTTGGTCCTTTACAAGCCATGGCCGCCATGCTTGTATGCCATATTCTAAGTGGGGCCGAACAAATGTGCCGTAAACTCTCCCAAAAAGGTCTTGGTCAAAATTTACGAAAGCCCTTTTTATTGCATGCAGCACTCCCATGGCATTTTTTGCAGCCTTGTGGCACTGCAGTGTTGGTTTCAGGTTGTTCTGTATCCAAACCCCGAAGTCCTTCTGTGAAGATTCTGCGGGGAGCCTTATATCTTTCAGGTGATAAGTCCTCAGACTCTCATTTGAATGAGAGTTAGTTGGACGCAGATGAAGGACGGCACACTTCTCCCCATTGAAATCTAGAAGCCATTTCTTCGACCACGCTTGCAGTCGGTGCAGATTATCTTGAAGGGATCTCTGATCATTCGGACCCTTAATGACTTGCCACAGCTTAACGTCGTCAGCAAACATTATTTTTCCGCAGTCGAGTTCCTGAAGGCTGTCGTTAACGTAAAGGATGAAGAGCAATGGTCCCAGAACTGAGCCTTGCGGCACACCACTGGTCACATTCACCCATTCTGACATATCATCCCCGATACAGACGCGTTGTTTCCGACCAACCAGAAACGCCCTAATCCAGTTCAGAAGATCTCCCCGGATGCCGATGACGGTCAATTTGTGAAGAAGACGTTGGTGTGGGACAGTGTAAAAAGCTTTGCGGAAATCGATGTACACGACATCGACCTCAAAACCCTCTTCTAGAGCCCTGGTCCAGATCTCCAGACAAGCTAGCAGATTTGAGAGGCAGGAGCGTCCTCTCCGGAAGCCATGTTGAAAATCCTGCAAGATGTTATTTTCTTCACAAAATTGCTGTATAGCGCTCTTTACTATAGCTTCCATCGTTTTGCAAGGGATGCAAGTGAAGCTAATAGGCCTAAAGCTGCTTGCTGTCATCGTGCTACCTCCCTTATGCAATGGAAGGAGGTTAGCTGTCTTCCACTGTGAGGGCAGCCTTCCTGTTCTCATTGACAGCTCAAAGAGAGTCGAAAGAGGCTTTGACAGCTCCCTTGATAGCTCCTTAAGTATCAGCCTGGGAACTCCTTCGGGTCCAGGAGACTTACCAGGTTTTATTTGACTGAGGACGCGTCTGACTCCTTCGACGGAAAAGGCGACGGTTTTAATGACGGCAATATTTTGGCGCATTTGAAGCTCCCGGCTGTCTCGGTCCATTTCAAACTGCTGATTGTCTTCTAGGGACTCCTCCGTAAAAACCGATGGAAAAAAATGAGACAGTAATCGCACTTTCTGTGACCCTTCAACTAATAAGTTTCCGAGGCTATCCTTTAGACACGCAATTTCGTCCCTATGTTTCCTCCTACTGCGGATGTACCCGTAAAACTTCTTGGGACATGTAATGGATTCTGCTATCAGTGGACGCTCGAAAGAAGTTCTAGCAACCCGTATTTCTTTGCGGCATTTATTGCGCTGATCTTTATATTCGGCGAGTAACCTTGGATCTCGAAGTTGCAAATACTTTTTCCAGAGTCTCTGTTTCTTCTTCATGGTCTTTTTTGTCGTCGGATTGACCCACGGCGGTCGCATACATGGTCTTGTCATTTTTATTAGACAATGGGAATCAATCAGACGCTCTATAATCCCGCGAAAGTATTGCCAAAATTCGTCTGATAGAAATCCATAGATAGAGGAAAGTTTCCATTAGCAAAAATTATGTCTAAAACACTATCGTTTCTGGTCGAAGAGTGGACTAATTGAGAGAAGTTTGAAAAGTAAATGATGTCAAGCATCTTCTGAAATTAAGGAGGAGAAGTATATGTGTGCCAGTCAATTTCTGGCAAGTTAAAATCGCCTACGATTATCTTGACATCGAAAGAAGTTTCTGCAATTTTTTGCAAAGAGTTCACAGAGTTAGTTTTCATTTCCGGAGGAACAAGGAGGATTATATACACATCCGACTAAGGCTTTCCTATTTTGCGGACGGATTACCGAAGCGAAATTTAAATTTCTAGAGAAGGGGGAAATGTTCAGGTCATAAGATGACTGTCAAGTAAGGCTCTTATGTAAAGAAGGCAACCAATGCCGCGTACATCCGTTCGGGACAACCTCTTCCCCATATGTTGCTATCTGCGTACTTAATTGGTCGATAAACTGAGTGGTAGACTTCCCCTCATTTGACAATGCCAATTACTTGCGGAGGTGTTTCTACGTCGACTATTTTTTGACAAGATGTGACGGTGCACAAGCCATTAGTGGCGTAGCTTCTCACTTGTGAACAGCTCTGCAAACTCGTGGTTTTCGTTTACATAAATGGCGCAGCAGCACGGTCGAGGCCCCCATAAACATCCATGAGAAAGAAAGAGTAGACGGGGCAATTTGCCTCGATCTTAAGCCAGCCGACACCCACGTAAATAAGGCTAGAGACTTTTTCAGCTTCACAGTTAGGTGGCCTACAGATACGGTTACCAGAAGAACGATGCTCTCATATATATCAACCCTCTATGATCCGCGTGGGTTCGTTGCTCCTGTTTTGTTACCGACCAAGTTGCTACTGCAGCAATTTTGCCGACCCTATCGTGGATGGGACGATAAGATTGACGATGATTACGTGCGACAGTAGCTTAGCTGGACAAAACAGTTGCAGAGTCTTAACGACGTTCGAGTCCGACGCTGCTTGTCCCCGGCTTGCTTAGATGCTGTGGAGCAGTATCAATTACACGGGTTCTCGGACGCGTCAGATAGCAGGCACATGGCCTTGGCATACCTTCACGCAGTGACAAAAGATGGTATTACATTTACGACGTTTATATCAGTCAGTCAGTCAGTCAGTGTATTTGAGGGAAATATTCTTATACCCTTGAATTCTCTATTTGCACTTAAAAATCGATATACACGAAAAATGTGATGAAATTACAACATTTAGTGTATGCAGACATTGATTCATATATGTCACTAATCTGCTGGCTAAAAAACACATACGCTTGTTGCTGCAGCATATATCTGTCAAGCCGACATTTAAATATCTCCTCAAATTGAGACATGACAATCATCTCGGGCAGGTTTTTCCGCGGTTTCACGATACGTTTGGAGAAGAAATATTTTCTTACATCCAATCTACCCTGGGGCAAACACAGCCTGAAGGGATGTCCCCGGAGGTGAGTTGTAGTGGCGAGTTGGAAAAAGTCATCGCGCTGAAGGGCACAATCCAAGCCGCGCACGATACGGAAAGTTTGTATCATGTCTCTGCACGACTGCCTATAACTCAGAGGATAGATATTAAGTTTAGCTAAGTGGGCCTCTTATGACAGTGCACTTTGACCTCTTATTAATTATGTTGTTCACCTCTGCACCCTTTCGAGCAGATTGTAATCCTGATGCGGCCACGGTCTCCAGGCCTGAATTGCATATTCGAGTTGCCGAAGACGTTGGAGAAGCTGTCTTCATCTAAAAGTGGAGATGCCCGCTTTTTTTCAGTATAATTCAGTATATATGAGGGATAGAGGCAGAGCCTTGGAAAACCCTATTTACAGATAGACGTAGAAAAAAACATGCAGATATTTACATAGCAGTTATACCAGCCATTGATATCATGTAAATGTTTGACCATCAAGCATAAGTTTATCTAGTATTCTTTTGAAAGTCTCGACGTTTTCCGCTAAGACAACGGAGTTCGGCAGTTTGTTCCATCCCTCAACCAGCCGGTGAGAGAAGAATTTGGCCCGCAAATCGAGTCTGGCATGTTTCATCTTCAATTTGTATGCGTGCCCTCGGAGATTTGTCATCCGCGCCAGTTCGAAGAAGTCGTCAAACTGAAGAGCACAGTCTAGCCCTCGGACGATCCTGATAGCATATAGCATTGAATTTGCGGTCTTGGCCGCCTGACAACATTGTGAAGAAGGCTTCGGACTGTCTGAAACCCAGACTCCGAGATCTTTCTGCGTTTCTGCTTCTCGGAGTGGCATTCCGTTCAGATGGTATTGCCGCGTACTAGGGGTCTGATTCCCGAGGCGCAGTATGGTACATTTGTTCAAATAGAGGAACAAGAGCCATCTGCGGGACCACTCATCCAATTGAAAAGGATTTTCTTGGAAGTTGGTCTCATCGTCAGCGGTCTGGATGACATTCCAGATTTTTATACCATCCGAAAAAGTGGCACAACCACACTCCAACGTACCTACACAATCATTGATGAACAATACAAAGATGGTTGGTCCGAGCACCGAGCCTTGTGGGACTCCACTCCCTATGAATGCGCGCCTTGATTGCTGTTATTCTAATCAGACGATTTCGCGAACTCTCTTCCACAAACTTCCTCTCTTGTTGATCCACTTTTTGTGTTCTCGTGTTAGCCACTGAGGGCGGCTGGATGTCCAAGGCTTTGATAAGGGACAGTGGCGCTTCATTAGATGCAGTAACCGATTCTTGAATAAATTCCAGTCCTCGTTAACGTTTCCGGAGAAGAGAACATCCCAGTCTAATTGTGATGCCTCAGCTCCCATTTGGCAAAAGTCGTATTTCCATATATCTGGCCTTGTATCGTCTTTTATATACGGTTCAGAATACAGCTTGTACTCCCATAAAAGTACTGCGTGATCACTTCTTCCGAGGGGGGAACGCAGTACACCTCGTCTGTGGAATAAATCCCGAGCCGTGCCTCTTGAGGTCCAAACTATACATGGCTAGAATTCACCTTTGCGATTCTGGCCGTCAAACTAGTGAAACAGGCCGAGTTGGAACTAACATTAACAATTTCTTCGAAAGACCATGTGGACGGACTCAACTGTCGTCTTGTAACTGGTATGTAACATTACCTTTCGTCTTGAAACGATTGTACCTAACAGTAAAGTAACTACTTAGCAATTGAAGTCGCCCATTATAAATTAATGCAACCTCAAATATATCTTGCCAGCATGGGGAATGCAAATGTCCACGACCCTACTATGTGACAAAAGTCCGCCACACCCGGGATTCGAACCACGGACGACTCGTGTAGGGACTGACGCTCTTGACAGCTCGGCCACGCCTGGACGGCCTCATGTTCACAAAAATAATATATACTCAGGAAAAGGCGACCTATCACTTATTTGTAAACCGTTTTCTATTTCCTGTGATAAAAACTTGCCGGAAATACTCAACTCGCTCTCAGCTGGACGTGATGGGCCACCGACCATGAACCATGAAGAACTCAGTTCACTGATGATATCAGCCACAAATAAGGTAGATACTGACATGTCGACACGCTGTGATGGATGTCGAGAACTCACCAGCAGAGTTTTGAAACTAGACGTAGACGTCGACCTCCTCACTGAAATAATAGCGTCACTTCTTAAGTATAACAAAATTAAACCCCCTGAGCAAGGTACAAAGGACATGAAAAACACCAATGAGCCGGACCACATAAACCTCAAGAAACCGGTAAAAGGTCATAGTCGTCGCGTTCAGCGAAACAAGAGGCAACGTACGAAGTCACTAGACAAGTCTTCGGACTCAACCGAAATGGACGGCAATAAAAATATGACAGACAGAGATGAAACTGGCGCTCACATTTCCATAAATTTGACAAATCTGCACCATGCAGAGTCCGTCTGCACCAAAACAAAACAACGATCAACAACCCCAAAAAGACCTGTAGAATGTAATCGTATGGACTTACGTACGCCAACAAAGAGCGCTAGCAGCTTGTCCTTCACATGTCTATCAGGCGATAATGCAAAAAGTCAGGTGAGGCAGCCAAATAAAGACGTTACTGCATATATCACGGACGCGAGCAACTTAGTAACTGATCTGGATACAGCCACCAAGGCAGTCCCAGAGTCTGAGACTCAAGCTACCGCCAGCAAAAGAGGGCAGGATAAAAGCACCGGTTTTTTCCCCGACAGATCTCGTTGTGTGGTAGTGCAAGGAGTTCCTGAAGCACCTGGCGATACCCCGAAAGAGAGGGTGAAACACGATCTGCAGACATTCCAAAACCTACTCAATGACACGCAAGAACCCGGTGTGGTCGTCGAAATCCAAAAGATCTTCCGTTTGGGACCTTTAGTAAGAAACAACGCAGACAAACTGCGGCCGAGACCACTGAAAGTCGTATTGGGAAACGAACAGCAAGCAAATCTCATCTTGTCGCGAAAGTCCAGGCTCCGAAACAACCATCGTGGAGTGTTTTTTCAGCCGGATTATCACCCAGTCGAACGAATGAAAATGAGGACGCTGGTAGCGGAACTGAGAAAACGTCAGAACGAGGGCGAAATAAATCTGAAAATAGCCAACAATCAAATTGTAAAAATAGAGCGTTCCTTCCTGTGGAATCATCCGGTAACGATGACGGTAACAGCACCGGCGCTCGATTCCGACAAACTGCAGTAAATTCACAATCGACTAATGGACATGGTACGCCATGTGAAATAGGCAGTAATAACTATCAGTCAAAAGCACCAGCAAACAATTTCCAGAGATCGAAACAGCCGAATAACATTAAAATGATGTACACAAATGTGCAAAGTTTATTCAACAAATTGGATGAAATAAAACTCACTGTGGCCCATTTTCAACCCGACTTGATAGCTTTAACAGAAACATGGTTAAATGCGCAGATAGAAGATGCGGAAGTTATGCTTGATGGTTTCCAGATTCTCCGAATGGACAGAAACGAACGAAGGGGTGGGGGAATTGCGATATGTATACGAGATGGCATCGACTACGTCAGGGTTGAGTCTTCCCCATTTCGGCACATTGATTGTGAAATACTCAGTGGTTACTTGAAGATGCCAAACCATCCAAGCCTCCATCTGGCCCTGGTTTACAGACCGCCAAGCCAGCGAACGGATGCGGACGATGCACTTATCACTGAGATAAAAGAAATTTGTCGAAGCAAACACATAATGCTACTTGGTGACTTCAACTGTCCAGACATAGAGTGGGATTTGATGTATTGCACGCGATCAGAAAACTCCTTCGAACAGAAATTTATGCAACTAATCACAACTGAGTTCCTTACCCAACACGCTAAAGTGAACACTCAATTCAGGGATGGACAGCAGTCCAGTTGTTTGGACCTCATCATCACCAGGGATGATAGTTGCATTCTCGGATTGGAATCGCACCCGCCCCTTGGCCGAAGTGACCACTGCGTTCTGGTTTGGGAGTATAGTCATTTTTCTGTACCCGAAATTCGAGCTGCTGAGGAAAGAAACTTATGGAAAGGGGATTATACCCGAATGAAAAACCTGTTACAGAAGGTGAACTGGAATGCAGCACAAGGACCTGACCCAGAAAGCGATTGGCTCTTCTTCAAGAACATAATGCAGCACTTGGTAGAGAGCTGTGCCCACTGAAGAGGAAGCCGCGCACATCCCGACCAGAGTGGGTGGCGTCAGGAATAAAGAAGAATCTTAAATTGAAAAGGAGACTTTGGAAAAAGTACGCAAGTTTTCGACAACCAGAGCATTTGGCTGACTTCAAAAAACAGAGGAATTTATGTCGGAATCTGTTGAGGAGACAACGGGCACAATTTGAGTCAAAACTTTTAAAAAATATCCCGCAAAATTCAAAAAAATTCTTTGGATACGTGAATAAAGCAAAACGCAACCGGGACTGCATTCCCTGCCTAAAAGATCGCCAGGGAAATACGTTGTCTGACAACTCAGATAAGGCGAATCTGTTAGCAGACTTCTTCACGTCTGTGTACACTGAGGAGCCGGCTTTTGATGAAAGAGTTTACCCCCCAAATGTCAAATCCAACAGTACAATTAGCACGGTGGACTTCACAACAGACACGGTATGGAAAACTTTGAGGCAACTACAGCCCACTAAATCCCCTGGTCAGGACGGCGTGTTCGCGAAAGTTCTGAATGAGCTCTCAGACCAACTGGCCTCTCCGTTATCCAAGATCTTCAAAACATCGATGGAGACCGGGGCTTTGCCTACCGACTGGAAGAAAGCAAATATAAGCCCCATTTATAAAGGTGGCGAGAGAACAGCCCCAAATAGTTTCGGACCAGTGAGTCTCACTAGCATCTGTTGCAAGTTGATGGAAAGAGTAATAAAAACGGAGCTGATGCGGCACCTCGAAGAAAACAACTTGCTCAGTCTACATCAGCATGGATTCCGAAGCGGTCGATCTTGTCTCACCAACCTCCTAGTATCCATGGAAAGCTGGACGAAATCAATTGACATGGGCTTATCAGTCGTCGCCGTGTACATCGACTTCAAAAAGGCTTTTGACAGTGTTCCACACAGACGACTTATATGTAAACTACGTCAAGTGAGTGTGAATGGAAATCTTCTGAAATGGCTAGCCGATTTTCTTACGGGTAGATCTTAGCGTGTGTATATCGGGAACGCTAAATCGGAATGGGCATCCGTGCACAGCGGCGTTCCGCAGGGAAGCGTTCTGGGTCCAATTCTGTTCCTTATATATGTGAACGACTGCCTGGACTGTCTGAACTGCGAGCGAGTTATGTTTGCCGACGATCTCAAATTGTGGCAATCAATAGAGAAGCCGGAAGATTCTGTACAATTACAAGACAATTTAAATCGCTTGCAAAAATGGTGTGATGAGTGGTGTCTAAGCCTCAATCGTAACAAATGCCAACTTATCCGATTACGTTCGAGCAACAGGAGGCCGTTGAGATTTGAATCTCAATCCTTTATAGGAAGTCACCAACTCGAATCAGTCAACGAGTTAAGAGACCTCGGTGTGTGGATGACGTCAACTCTCAAACCATCGTCTCATTGCGCTAAGGTATCAAAGAATGCTATGGGTATTTTAGGCGCGATTAGAAGATCTTTCATCAATTTTGATGAAGAACTTTTCGGCCGAGTATTTGGCGCATACGTTCGACCAATGTTGGAATATTGTGTCCAGGCATGGTGTCCCTGGACGAAAAAAGATTACACCCTACTGGAGAACGTACAACGTAGAGCGACCAGGCTAGTCGGCGGATTAAGTACCTTACCTTATGAGAGACGGCTGGAGAAGCTAAAAATAGTTCCTCTCTCTTATAGACGGTACAGAGGGGACATGATCATGGCCTTCAGGATCGTCCGAGGGCTAGACTGTGCTCTTCAGTTTGACGACTTCTTCGAACTGGCGCGGACGACAAATCTCCGAGGGCACGCATACAAATTGAAGATGAAACATGCCAGACTCGATTTGCGGGCCAAATTCTTCTCTCACCGGCTGGTTGAGGGATGGAACAAACTGCCGAACTCCGTTGTCTTAGCGGAAAACGTCGAGACTTTCAAAAGAATACTAGATAAACTTATGCTTGATGGTCAAACATTTACATGATATCAATGACTGGTATAACTGCTATGTAAATATCTGCATGTGTTTTTCATACGTCTATCTGTAAATAGGGTTTTCCAAGGCTCTGCCTCTATCCCTCATATATACTGAATAAAAAATTATACTGAAGTATCTCTACCAAGTTAGACTTATCAGATGCTTTACAATGAGGATATATAAAACCCGAGAGTAACTCAGTGGACGTAGCTTCAAGAGGCGTAGCTGGTGACAGGTTGGAAAAGAGTATTTGGCTTAGGGGTCCCGACATTCTGAGCAAGAAATCTGGCGAATGGCCCACGGAACCAGAGCAACGACACGCTGTTGTTTCAGAAATATGTATGTTACCGTAAATACTGTCCTTGTTGAGAATCATTGGCTAACGGAGTTTTCGGGTTACCGTTACCGGAGGAACCTCCTAAGAAATTTTGCGTAGCTGCCATAATTTAAAGTCTTCCTAAAAGCAAGGTCCCACATAAAGTTCAAGCCGCTGGTTTTAAGTTTGAAGATAAGTGGGGGATATTATTTCAAGTGTTTTTTTCAAGAGACCTAAAGATTCAAGCCCCTGTTTTTTTCGGTCAAATTTCCTTAAATGCAGGCTTATTCACTCAGAACTATCAGTTGACATTTTCTTTTTGAGTTCTGCTAGTCTGTGCTTGTGGACCGCTATTTTCACTCTGCAATTCGCGTTTTGCGCATTTGATTTATCTCTTACTGCGTAATTTTTTTGCATCGCTAGCCTCTAGCTGAAATTCGGACACCTGGTCTGTCAGAAGACAAGATGAGAGCAAAAGTCACATGTCGACGAAAGCTCTCAGCCACTTTACCTAAGCATGGCTCAACTAAATTTAAACCAGAAGGCTTGGCCAAATTTAATTCAGAAAGTACTACTAGTCAGTCGTCACGCGTTGTAGCCGATAGGCAGCATAGTCTGTTTGCACTTTAAAACTGCGATGCTAAAGTTTGGTTATATGCTCTCAATTCTTGGAAACTTATTCGAAATAAACATCTCCGCTATGCCCTCATAAAAATGCAGACGTAGTGAATCGTTTATTCACCTGATTGCCAGTGAATCTACTGATAGACAAAGGTGTGTTTACAATTTTTTGTTGAAAAATGCCCCTCGATCTGCTCGGCCAGTTGGTGTTGGGACTAATTTCCTTCATTTGTGTGGTTTCAAATACAAAATAGTCGATGCATAACGTCTGTCCTCCAGTACCAAAGTTAAGTTATTATCACCAATCGAGGTTGACTCAATCTGTGCCCATCGAGGTCGTGTGTTTGCGTACCTGAAAATTCAAAATTCTTCCCTTGTCACGACCTCACCCTCGTGAAGCCTAAAATGGGGTCCCTCTTCTCACGCAAGCCCACAGCTTCTCAGTCAAATGCACACCAGCTCGGTTATAATACAATTGGCCGTGAGGATTCAGCTGATCCTACTCCCGCGACATCTGACTCCCTTACTCCTAGATCTCCATTGCATTCAGGCCAATTGACGCATTCGCCTGCCCTTATGTTAGCAGCAGCCCCAGCTGCCGTTGCTAATCCTTCAGATGGCACCCCTGGGACGCATGGAAATCCGTCTACGTCAGCCAGGCCGATAACTTCCCCAGTTCAATAGGGTTCTGTAAACTCTACAGTTCAGTCAGTTGTGGCATGGCTTTAGAACGGTGAGACTCCAAAACTGAATCAAATTCCGACCCAAAAAGAAAGGTAGTACAAGTCCATTTAGGGTACGCCGCATTCTCTTAGATCTACCAAGCCTTTAGAGCTTAGCTGGTTTACAAACCCCTTAGCTCCAATTATACCTCCAAATAATACTCTGTTCTGCGTGCAGCTTTCTTACCAAAACCCTACTATATAGCCAGTAAATAATTCATACGTGAACTCTCCTAAGTCATTAATCCCACCAACTTAGTTCAGGCTTCTCACCTTTTAAGGCCAACTGTTCTCACGTAAGTCAACCTAATTCCTTTGACATCTAACCTAAACCTGGTTTCCCACCCTCTAATTCTTATAGCTGCCTATCCTCCCCCGACAGCCTCCCCTTTCCTTCTAGGCTCTCTCCTCATTCCCCTCTTCCAAAATTTAAACACTAACAAACCTAGCCCTGTGCTAACTCCCATAGCATTCCAATGCTCGAAATCTATATCCCCACATGCTTCAGGTCTCATTCTCGCCCTTTTCATGCTGACTCCCCTAACGTCCATAAATCTAGACTAACTGGTACTTATTCTACGAGCATGATTAATTCACAACCTACATATCTGCTTTCAAAGTGTTCTTCTAAGTACGGTCGATAATAGCCTTGCTGTTCTAAACACATTAGATAGCATATTATTGAATGCCAGGTCTGCTTCAAACCAGATGGCTCAAATCAGAGCCATTGCTCTCGAAATGACGCCTGATATTATATATGTAATAAAATCTTGGACCCATTCTATAATTCCTGACTCTGTCCTTCTTACAGGTGACTTCGATTTTTTAATCAAGATCGCCCGAATACGCGTTAGGAGCGCCGCTATCCTTTATCTTAGATCCTGCCTAAAGCACTCTCTATTACATTGACGACTCCTCATTCACGTGAAAATTCTGCTTTGCATCTGTTATTATTTCGTCGCAAAGAAAGGCAAGTATTGGCTGTCTTTACAATGCCCCAAGCCCTCCAACCAGTGAAGATTCACAATTCTGTAAGATATTTAAATTAATTTCGGAAGCTGCTTTCCATGTTAAAATAGTCACTGGGGGTTTTAACCTTACTTAAATAGACTGGGGTTCCAAGTTATGCCCAAATAGATTTCATGTCCAATGTTCCCAAGTACATCCTAGGGTTTGTGTCGCGTAGATATCTCAGGCCTTATTATTCAGATTCCCCTGTTCATCATTTTTGTCACAACAGACTGAGAAGTTGAGACGGCAGCTGCGTGACCTCTCTGACAGTTCCATAGCCGTCCATCATAGAATCACCGAGATATTTGAAATGGCATCAAGGATGCGCCAAGCGCTCGACAGGCAAAGAGAATCACTTACTCTCAGTGATTCGAACCCTGGGGAATCCACCGTCAACATCTTCCGTCATCGGCCCTCCTCTAAGCGTGGTCACGAACTTCCATCACTCTTAAACGATAATGAAATATTCCTCATCGATGAAACTGACAAGGCGGAGTTATTTAGTGCATTCTTTGTAAATTACCTTAATACTGAGTCCAAACTAGTCGATCTCTTTCGTTCAAACTCAGATAGGACATTGAGTGAAATATATGTCTCATCAGATCTCATTAACAACCACATAAGACGTTTAAAAATCTCACACTGCTCAGGAACGGACGGAATTTCGAATTCGATTAATAAACAGGCATCCAAACTTCCCATATTGCTTAGTCGTTTATTCTCGAATTATATTTAAAACCGATTCTTTCCTGAAACATAGAAAACGTCAATTATCGTTCCCGTCTTCAAGTCTGAATCTCGGTCCGATGTTAATAACTATCAGGGCGTGCACCAAAAGTCGTCTCTAGCAAAGCTACTTGAAAGGATTATTTTCAATGAAATTCTTGACTTCTGTCTAGCTAATCGGCTTCTGAGCTCTAGTCAGCATGGGTTTTTACTTGAACGATACTGCGAAACATGTCAGTTGGCTTTTCTCAATCTAATCACTTCTCTTCGTAATGAGCGGCAGTCAGTGGTAGTTATTTACTTTAATCTGAGCAAAGCATTTGACAAGGCGCCCCATAGACGTCTTTTAGTAAAATTGGAAGCTCTCGGCATCCGGCCGGCTCTACTCGACTTCATCAGGTCCTATCTCTCCAACCGATATCAGAAAGTCATGGTCGGTAATAGCTACTCGACACCCCACTCGATCACGAGTGGCGTACTTCAAGGCACGGTCCTGGGTCCGCTACTCTTCCTTCTGTACATCAATGATATTTCGACTGAACTCGGAAATTCGCAAACTTTTACTTATGCCGATGACCTTAGGTGTGTTTATTCATACTCTAAGGACACCGCAAACGTTTGTGTTGAAAAAATTAATGCCGATTTACTACGCTTAAGCGGATGGGGTTCGACATGGCAGATGGAGTTTTCATCATCCAAGTGTAGTTTCATGTCTTTGGGTCCTACTTTTTCAGAATAACCCACTCTCAGAATGCCTCACCATAAAGGACCTAGATCTAAGTTATACAAATAAACTTGCTTTATCACCTCATGCAGATAGAATCTCTGCCAAAGCCGCGCAGATATGTGGATTTATATCGTATAATTTTTTCCTTCCGGAAATGAAGCTAAGACTTTATCAAATGTTTGTTCTTCCAGTCCTCGAATACTGCTGTCCTTTCTTCGGTTTAATGAAAACCTGCGACCGTAATAAAATCGAAAATGTTCAGAGAGTTTTCACCCGCAAACTGTTCTCTTAAGCTTCGTCCAGTATTTCTTATACTCAGAGATGTCAGCTGGCGAACATGAAGTTTTTGTGGGTTAGAAGAC
>CACRXP010000994.1:12036-24119 GCA_902702965.1 Spirometra erinaceieuropaei
TGAAGCTATCACGGTGCGCTAAAAGCCGTGGCTTGGAAGGTTGCCAACTGACGGGGTAACTTGGACCTCATCCTTCACTGGAGGCGGTCTGAGAGTCAGGCTGCAATGGCTCCTTTTTAATGTGGCCTTTATGGCATTCCCACCACAGTGTGGGATCCGAGCCAGGCGTTGGCGGCACGCCCAGGTGCGGCTTCGGCCGTGCCAGCCTCCAAATCTCTGTTGTGTTGGTTGAAATCCTGGTTATTGCTGTGTGGACCAGGGGGTGTGGTGGAACGCCAAGGTGAGGATCCGTCCGAGCCATCCACCTGCGGCCTCCCTCGTCTCCGGTCTTCTTGACTCTGTCTTGACACCGGGTCCAGGCGTGGGAGGAGGAGGAGAGAGTGTAGGTAGATGCTACGCAAGTCTACTGGCACTATAAACCCCTGCGTAAGTCACCGTCCCTGCTCCCATTGCTGCTGCAACTGTGGGGCACACGGTGGACATCATCGAAACCGATGGTCGAACTGTCATGATCCAGCGACGATTGCTGGATACATTGAGCCGCCAATCTCGGTCAGTGTTCAGCACATTACCAGTGTGGGTAAATTTTCAAGCAGAAGAGGTATGCTCTCTTCCCCACAGTCAGACCATCAGCAGACTTAAATCTTTCGAATGGAACCGCCACGGTACCTTCCATCGATATAAAGCTGAATTGGGACAGAGCCGTTGTTCTGATCGTGTTTCTCTACTGCTCCAAAACATGAAAAGTGTTAAAAGACTAGCCGACCACCGGAACAGTTTGTTCTGAGCTTCCGAACTCCTGTAGGAGTCCATCACCAGATATTGTAGCTATAACAGGACAAACGGCAATTATAGGGCGTAATAGCCAATCACCGACCAATGGCGCAAGACCGGAGGCAACTGCGCAGGGCTTTGTACGCCGGCGCTAGATCGATAAATCGTTTGACTTAGTTTTCACCTGAGGCTCAGGCTTCAATCAATTCTCGGCCTGTTTTGTTTCCGGCGTGGGCGACTATCCTGGTGGTTGCGAAGTTAAACTCATGACCCATTCCATAGGTGTGGACGGCCAATTGTGATAATTCGTCGCAAAGCCAGCTTCTGTTCGTGTAAGCGCGACGCGAGCATGCGTCCAGTCTGACCGGTGTAGTAACAAGAACTGTTTCGGCATGGAACGCGACACACCACCCCAGATTACTCCTCGGGATTTAGCCAGTCCTTAACCCTGCTGCGCATGGTGGCTTTGGGCCGGTGTGCGATTCAAACACCTTATTCGCAGCAATGCGCTCGGCCACTTCTGAAACGTCCTTAATGTCTGGCAGAGAATGTCATATCCGTGGAGGTGTTGCTGTTCGAGTCCTCTGGGAAAGACCGGGTAGACGTCGGCTTAGATGATACTACCCCCGACAACAGATTCCTGCATGGGGTTAGAACGCTCAGAACGATAAACAGTCTCAGTGGTCGATCAGTCTTCTTTTTTTACTTATGTATGCACCTGGAATTTGGATTTTCGCCTCGATTCATGAAGTATTTTCCTTCAGGACCAAACTAAGCAGTTAAACCACTTCACTCCCGGTTGACTTCAAATTATGAAAGTGAAGCGGAGGGAGCGGATCCCCAACGCCCAGGCGCTGAAATCAACTTGTGCGTCCAGTGTCTCTGTGGCACTCAAGTTAGGCAAACAGTCAGCTCTTGCAGAGACTTCGACCACCCAATAGGAACGCCCGTAATGCAGGTGGCGTGGCGCCAAATCCCATAATAGGTACCTATTCCCATGTCCCAACTCTTCAAGTTGCTCTCATAGTGATCCACTTGAGCGTTGGTTGCATCTTGCGGCGGAATGGTCGGTAAGACACGGGGGTAATCACAAGTCCTGAGAAATCTGAACAAGAACACGCACGGCGACCTGCCAAGGAGGGGGGAGCTGTACTTTTCTTCGGGACTAGCGTAGTGTGGGAGGCAGGGAGAAAAGACACGGACGAAAGACTGCGGAGAAACACTATCAGCGAAGAACTCCTTCACCACTGCTCTCACACACACCGTCCGTATCAGGTGCCTTCACGCTAAAAAGTGGACGATGCCAACGTTGATCCAGTCTTACCCACACGATGGACTCATTTGCCAGCCATTTTTCACATTACTGATATCTGTTCTCGGCCGCATCCGCCACTACAGTTTAAAACACGCTAACTTAAGATCATAACGGGCAAATCATGACGTCATGCCTATTCCCGAGACACCAAGACGGGGGCATTCCCAAAATTGGAGTCTATTGGGATGCGTCCAACTGCGACATCGTCTTCCCCAAAACTCCTGGATCGCTTCTACCTCCCTCAGTATGCAAGGGGAGCAGAGGTCGTATACATGATGGAATAATTCACCCACATGAGTCGCTGGCCGCCGTAGGTCGCTACGAATCGAATGAAGCATGATCACCAGACTGAGAAAAAACACGAGTCTCAAGTCGAGACTCTGCTTTATTCGCACTCTAATGTCCGTAGCTAGCGAGACCCAGGTCCACAAGCAATTCTCAAAAAGGCGTACAGTAACAAAAGGCCACCATAAGAATCTTTACGAGCAGAACCGCAAGCGTACAAAAAAAAACCAGAGGTCCTGAGAAAGTGGACGGAATAGTCTACATTTTTTTGATATCCGCGTTCAAGACGTCCATGACTTCTCTCAGTTTGTCCCACTGCTCCACGTTCAATGAAATGCCTGAAAGGGAAAGTGAAAGAGAGAAATGAAGGCTGGTCTAGAGGATCGCGCTCATGGTTCTATCAGAGTAGGGGCTAACATTTAAAAATGAACAACGCTGACCGATCTGGCCTGGTCGCAAAATGAAAAATGGACGTCCCGTTTTGCCCGCGAGTCCCCCAGTCCAAAGTCACCGTAAGTGGCCGCATAACATGTCCACACGGCTCTAGAGTGGAGCCTCGGGGTATAACGGAAAGTCCATATTTCATCCTACAATCAGGCCGGAACAGTGAATGCCACAGCTAGGCGACCCTGAGTACTCCAGATCGCGGTTAACAGTGTGAGCGCGTGGCTCATCTGTTGGGGTGTGCTAGGTTCAATGACCAGCTGGATCTGCCCGGCTGACGAATGCAAGTATGCCAGAAATAGTCACCGAGGCCATCTTTGGCTTTGACGTCAGTGCTTTTTGAATATGGCAATATAGGCCTACACAACCCGGAATAGAGTTGGCACCTTTAACGCAGCAACTTGACGACTGGGAGTGATAAGGGTTCAACATACAATGAAAGACGGACTACTATGGAGTGATAATGACTAGGAGGTCATCAGTGCTCTCACGAATCATCATCGGCGAGCGGAAACTAGTATACCCTTGGTAGGCACGTAGATAGGAACCCCGAGCGCTTATCACACACTATTGGCTGGAGAAGAGCGCGGCCCTTCAATGACAATTTACACTCAAAGAACCAACCATTGAACAAATGACTTGGCCGAAGTATCCGTTTTGGTTTGGGGACTACCGTGGCTTACGACTGGGTATTCCTAGTCGACCCGTGGGTCAGATGTGGTTATGTAGCCGCAGCTGAGGTAAACAAATCCCAGCCACCTGTAATACGAGACCGGTGGTAATAGGGGGTTTTTACAGGTGGGACAGGGGAACGCACAGGCGACGAGGTCAAGTAATTGTACGCAAAAGTGAAGCTACTGGGAATGCGCGGATGTATTTTTAGGTGGTTGAGAAATAGTTGCCCTAACCCATAACCACAGCCCTAAACTCTAACCCTAAAACATCCAACGCGAAAGTTGGAAGGAGACGACAGGCCGAAATTCAAGAAGGACCACCGGCATTGGGCCAAGAAAGGTAGACAAAACAACAAAGAAATAAGGCCGCCAGCAGAACATACACCGCAACACCATGCCAACGTAATCACATCAACTCAGGGTAATTAAGTAGATCAATAGTATTGTGTCCATCAGGTGGGACTATATAACCACATCTTACCTTCCTGTTTCTATAATGTGCGGCATCAAATGCGAGTCGCGATTCCACTAATCTTTTTAGTCATCTGTCATCTGGAAGCTCCATACTGCTATGGTCTTGTGGGGAAACTGTTTGGTTCTTAGTATGTTTTAACTCTGTTTCCTGGAGTTCCTTACTTCCTAATAGAAGCGAAGAAGCGAGTTCCAGGAAGAAGTCGCGAAGAAGGAGACAAAGTCGCTGGAACAAGAGGTTTATTAACCTGCGTCATGGTTTTCCTATCCTCAATCAATCAACAAGCGCAACGACCTCCTCTCTCCATACTCGGCGCCGAGACTGCCTAGGCAAATAACCAAAACACCGGGGCATCCGTCCTGCAAACTTCTGACGGATATAGTCGGCGATAGAAACGTTAGCAGCAGCGGTATTATCAGCGCGAAACGGGTGATGTCGGGAGACGGTATTTAACTTTCCCTCTTCGAAGACTACGTAGGGAACCCTGTCAGTGGTACAGGAGATGGATACTAGTCTAGGAAAAAGTATCCGGAAGATATTAAGCTGTACCAAACAGGAGGGCTATTCTCCCTTCTGTATTTTAACTATGTCCTTTTGAAAATCGTCTCCAGGCGGGATAATGGCTTCGTACGAATGAAACCCAAAACGCCACCGAAACCGGGCGGTCATGATCACCGTCTAGCTGTTTTCTGCCAGGCGGAGGGCAAAGCAACCACGCCGCGCAATCGACGAAATGCACTAGAAGCTGTCAGTACAACAGCAAGACAATTCCTAGCTACACGTTTCATGTGACACCATCCAGAAGGTGAATTTGCTGGACTGTGAGGCACTATCCACATGCCATGATCATCAGACCCATCGAATAGTGACTGACAATTTTTAAAACGCCCGAACGTCTTTGTTCGAGAAAAGAACCCTTTGTAATAAAACTAGAATCAGCAAAGTCTTTGAGGAATTCCTCGATTGCATAATTCTAGAACTCCTTCGAAGCGCATGAAGAGGCTTCTGTCTCATTGCAAAAAGGCGCTGATTCGTCGATTTCTAGGGTGCATACTTCAGTTAATAAAGTCTTGATTCAGCAGAGCTATGCTAGTTCAGAATTAACTATCAAAACTGTCCATCCCCTACGTCGCAGTCTAGATGGTTCAGATTCAGGATTGCGCTCCCTTATACGGAGTCCGTTAAGTTGGTAGAGGTCCTTGAGTAGTGAGCGATCCGGAAGTCCGTTTACTTCCGATTCCTCTCCTCCTCCCCCACATGGACCTCGTGTGCAGAGTCAGGAGAGGGCGCAGATGGCTGCCGCGGCGAGAAACCCGCACCTAGGCGTACCATCGCACCCCATTGTCCATCATGTACAATGACCAGAATTCTACACAACAAAAAGGAGGACCACTCGGACACCAACCGGCTCGCCGAAGGTCTGCACCTGGGCGCGTTGCCATTTGTTATGGGTACGCATTCTAATAACGTTCCGACTTAGCCCCCCCCCGTTGGTTTAGCGCATCTACTGTGTGACCCGTTTTCGGAACGTCACACAGAAGTCCATTCACATCAGACGCAAGAAATCTCAATAAAACTTCCAATTCGACTAGAGCAGGCTGGAAGGAAGAATGATAGGCAGAGTGAAAGTATGCAACGAACCCTTTTTCCCAGGTTTCAGCCCGCCATCACTTTTGTCCTCATAGTATTCTCGGATATCAACGAAAATGCGGCCTTTAAAATTGCGCACAGTGACGTATTTCTTTCCGGTCAGGTCGATTAGCTTGTCCCCACTGGCAGAGGTTTCTCTCCTAACATCTGGTAGTTTCTTTGAAGTCTCAGACTTGACCTGCTTGCTTGGTGGTGGTTCATCCTGTGGAGGAAGTTGTTAATGGGGTAAGTCTCACCTCCAGACTAGATAAGGAAGAATCTGAGGCATCGTCTTCGGCTGCTGACTTCCTCTTGCTGGCAGACATGATCTGGGAGTTCAAAAAACCATAATTTACAGCGATCTCTGAGGATCCACTTAGAGCAACAGGGGGGAAGAACGACATCGTCAAACACCAAACGCGTGCAAAGAAATCACCTTTCCTTTAAACAACAATGGCACCGACGACAAAATCGGAGGTTAATTACAATTGAGAAGGGTTAAGCATAAAAACGGGAGATAATGAAATGTCTACTTGAGTTTACTTGACGATCGTCAGCTAGTCAACCCCGGACTGGGCGGCTAGGATTTAACCAGACGAAAAAAGGAAGACTGCGCGATGCCCTCAGTGTGGATGGTGTAGAAGGTAGTTCTGTGCGAAAGTAATTTGGGGAGCCCTGCAAGAATCGGGCCTCAGACAAATGATGTGAACTTGCACTGTTTGGTCACCAGTCGAATATGGCAGCCTGGAACCCTGAGATATCCAAGAACGTGGAAGTTTATGCAAGCGAATAAATGGCGAAGGTGGGAACGGGACTCGTAATGGTCAGTGAACAGTCGGCTCGCAAGACGCTACTAGATACTGAAGTCAGGCTACTTGAGATCGCGCAATCAAGCGCCCTAAAGTTCCGTTGTCACTTTACTGCATGATGGTACGTTTCCGTGTGAACTATTAAGCAGTCTGCCAGGCGGAAAAGCGCGCGTTTACGTGGGGTTAAGCCCGTAACAAAGCTTGTTCCCGATAGACCTTCCCAGAGTCGGAAGTGATTTCGGCTTCCGACAACTCGTGATCTGGCGTTTGAGGAGTGGACAGTGACATCGGAATCAGCCTCTTGCATCCGCCAGTCGGTTATACGGTCGGTTAACAATTAAGAACTGAGTTCTGCACACGGGAAAGTGGGAAATATTCTTGAACCACAATACAGAGCCTAGCCATGTGTGTCCACACGGTACAACGCTGGCACTGCCTGATGCTCCAGGGTGTGCTAGTCAGATACTAAAGTATCAGGCCCTGAGACGCGCTTTTACGTCCGAAGAAAACTGTATGATTAATCGTCACCGAGAACGCTAGTCAACATGGTGCTGGGGTCTTCACTTATACACTGGGAGTGTAACGACGCGTCTATGTCGTGTTGCTGTCAGCGACACAATTGTGACGGCGTGCGCTTCAACCGTTGATGCTGATTATATGCTGGGGGAGTTTTTATGCGACAAACCCCAGAAAGGAATCAGACGCACTTCAATATGTGACCTTACCGTTACCGAGGTTTGAAATACCACCATGTGGAAATGTGCTGCAACTACGTGGGAGCCTTTTGGCCATCATTAATATGAGTAGTGAAAGACCCGCTAAATTCCGTACGCCGAATAGGTCGCTCGTTGCAAATGTCTGTTTCTATCATCACAGGACGCTCAAACAACGGTCAGACTGAAACGTAAGTCGACTACACTGTCCCAAGTATGTTGGGCCAGTTTTGTGCTAGACTCGCACGTGATATGAAATTTTGCAGCGTGAATGGCTGTCCTCTTATGAACGCTAGGCCACGACTTGCAGTAAATGCAGTCGAGATGATACAATCTGCAAAGAATCAAATGGGTCATCTCAAGGAATCTGAGGTCTGGTGTGACCGTCCAAAATCTCAAACACTTTAGAGAAAGGGATCGAAGTGGTAAAGGCGGGTGGGAAAATAAGTTACTTTGAGACGGGTTTGTAGCAACCCTCAGCTTTCCAGACCAGTGCCGGTGAAACAAGTGGTTTCTGCTAGCAGACCAATGTAGTCATCCCTCTGATGAATAAGAAAGGTCTCATTCAACCGACATTAGTCCTAACAGTCTTAGCTTGCAGCCATTCTTCACCAGTGTGACCAGAGCAATGTGGGCTCGACAACTCCCTGTGAGAGGTCGAAGAAGATGCAGTAGATTTGGGTTTCGGGCGATTGTGATTGTGAAGGAGCGACGCCGGTTTAAAGAGTGGAAGGTCGCGCCTGTAAAGTGTGTGGGAGGGCACAATGCGGTCTAATGATGCGAAAACTAGCGGCAGTCACGGCTACGTCAATTGTGGTACCGACGGTGGATGGCTTAGGAAGGACGGACGTGAAAACGGCGGAGGCGATGAATGGGTGCAGAGTTAGGCCAAATCGTGGAAAGTTGTCCAGTTATCGGAGAATTGCACGCGTAAACCGAATGTTTGGGGTGCTCCAAGTAGTCTTAATAACTCCGGAGAGGGTGCACTTAATACCAGATGAAAAAGTGCTTGGACAAAGGCTAAGTGATAAACTTTCCAAGTTCCACTGATGTCCTCGATTGCACACAAAGCGCGCAAAGCGTCCCCATCCCATGGTTTCGATAGGTAATAAGAACAGACTTGCTCAAGTTCAGGTTGTCTCCTCTATTAGAGATAGGCCTAGCAGTTGAGCAATGTCGATGAGACGTTTAATAACATGGCGCGACAAATCCGGAGACAGTGCACCTGACTGGCAGTGCTGGGTGCATATTTGCAACTCGAAAATCGAAAAAAACATGAAGCCATTTGCCGGTCACTCGCAAAAGGGCCTGCCGTCAGAGCATAAAAGTTAGGTAAGTAGCGTTTATTCGTCATATCATCTTTTCTAGCTTTAAGATATTGAATCACTAGACGTCACATGAATGTCATGCAAGCATTGCTATCTATAGTAACTATCGCCTGAAGGCCAGTATTCTGCACATTTGCCTTATAGTTCATCGGCGTCTAAATAGATCCACGTAACGTGAGGACATTGCCAACTAATCCGGCTGGGATATAAACCGCAACAGTTGACAGATAACTCCTAAGCAGTGTGCTGCTAGATACTAAGAATACCATAGGTAACAGTTGAATCACTGCGTCAACAACTCCTTAATTGACGTCTTCGCATGCCGCTGGTGTTCTGGAGACCAGACGACCATTTTCTCGCTAAGTTCTACTAAAGCAAAGCATCACACATTATCCGTCGTCTCAGTGCTGTTGCCCTCGATCAGGCGCCGCTTCCCATATGGAGACGCTGGAGAGGAAGCCAATTCAATACGGTCAATTTCGACGCATAGGTGTCTATCAGACCTTCGGTGTTCGGCACACGTCGCCAAAAAAGAGGTAGAACTCTCCTGATCTATTGCCACAGACCGTCATGGATGGAATAGCTCGACCCGCAGCACGATAAAGGTTAACTACATTATATGTGGTCACAGCCGTGTCGAGTATGAGTGATACGCGCCTTTTAGCCTTCTGGGTCCATGGAAAATGGGCTGTGTAGAGTTTACACATGGCTATTTGAGGAGATGCAATAGGGCAGGCAGCCAGATACGCGCAGGACTGTTGGAAATGTCACAAGAGAGTTTAGGGTTAGTGGAGTGTGAATCCGATCTGTGGGTGAGGGGCATAACACGGACATCAAAAACAGGTTTAAAACAACAACACGTGAATGTACAAGGGCCGAATTATCGTCCTTCCCGCCTATAATTCGGCATAATAAAACCTGCGTGACGACTGCCGAGTTCTGTCTGATTCCTTCACGCTGTGCTTGATATATAGTCGGCCAGGTCTTATGGCAACGTCCTCACAATAGCTTTGAGATTTCACATTAAAACCCTCTAGTTAGGTGACCTCTTATAGGATTGCAAACTGTTGCCATACAATTTTGCGGCACTGAATCAGTCTTGGGTAACCAGTTAGTGCATAACTCAGCAACGATTTAGGTATTGCTTCCAGCGCAAGTTCAGTGTACTCATGGTCAGTGGGACTGTGAATAATTTGGTGCATATTCTAGGGTTTGGAATCCGACTATTGGTGTTTAACCCAGTGGTCTGATAATTGAAGCCCATCGTCTCGATGAATTGTTTACTAGTTCGTGTGTGTCCACCGCGACTATTGCATCAAATGTTTTGCCCTTATGAAGATTACTTTTTTGAGAAGACTGCCACGTTGCGGGAGGTCACAAATTTTGTGAGACGTTATAAATGTGTGTGTTATTCATCTTGAGGACAAAGGCCTTTGCAACTGTGCAATATGTTCAACGTTTGGTGTCATAGTTTGTGTGCCAAGGTTGGTGTACAAAGTGCGTGCTTTACGAAAGTGCCAAAATGCACTCATATCGACAACTTTGTTGAATCTATTAAAATGGAATTTTTGACAGGTTAGCTTTCTTCAGGAAGCAGTAATGCGGAATCGTTGGCTTACAGTAGAAGGCCAAACTGCTGGCATCCTTTCTCGAGCAATTGTTTTGCTGATCAAAAAATCCATGTACGCATGAACCAGAGTGGTGGGAGAAAACACTCATTGGAGATTGACACGGCATGAGGCTAAATGAGGTTCCACTGTTGCAACTTCTCATAGTAACGGCAATCGTGCTGAGGTAGACCCACCTAAACAACAGATGTGACGAACTTAGTGGATACAATGCGTTCGTGTTAGATTTGACAGAGCCTGTCATGAAATGGTCCTAGGACGATGCAAGCTATATGACTCAGATTAGATCGGCAGAAGATAACCAAGTACGTTAGACAGCTTTTTAACATAACGTCCTTCGTCTGGCAACGACCAACCTAGAGGCACCTTGGGGAAGAACGATCCCCTCAGAGACTGTGCTAGAAAACTGATCATCCAGCCCAAACACTACCAAATGGACTGTGCGCCTGCGAATACCTGTGATCTAGAAAATTAATTTGCAGAACCCAGACCGTTTTTGGCAAATGACAGTTAGACTGTCGTTACCGACTATGTCCACCATGTTTCCTACAGCAAGGTGAGACCAAAGATAGAGATTTGCGTGTTAATTAGTTTTTAATGACGGCAGAGCTGCGCAGTATCTGCCCAACCCCTTTCTCCACCACCTGGACCCGGTGTCACGACAGAGTCAACAAGACTGAGGGCGAGAGAGGGCGCAGGTAGACGGCACAGAGGAATCACGTACCCTGGTGTGCCACAACCTCCCCTGGTCCGGAACGATTACTAACCAGGATTTGCATATCAAAAGGACGTCGTCTGAGTGCAAACTCACGAGGCATGGCCCCGCACATGGATATGCCGCCGGACTCATTTTGTTGGGATTCGCTATGGCTGCGCATTCCAATAACGTTTTTGTGATCCCTATTTAGCACCCGTGTCGGCCCAGCGCATATATCGCATGGCCCGTTTCATGGGCACGCGAGTACACATCATATGTAGCCGACACAAAGATTTCGACAAAGCCAAGTAGGATTGACCCAGGATTGCCGATCAGCGGCTACTCTAGTTTCAAAAGGCGCCACCAACATTATCCCTCAGCGCATGCTGTAGATTCACTGCGGTGTTCTGCTATCTTTGGAGGTGCTACCATGATCGCGATCCTCAAGATCATCAAGTCTAAGCTTAAAATTATCAGGCTTAACCTGAGTAAACGGGTTGGTCTGGCTGATGTACTACTCCGCGTTGTTTGCAGTCAGATGTAGTTTCCTGGTTGTGTCTGCAGACTCCGCAAAGGACATTTGCGGAGGTGGTACGACCGAAAACACAGAGTTTCCCCAATCAGCAGTTAGGGAGGACGGATTGTCTTGGGCAAACTTTACTGCCGAAAAATTGCGTACAAGCAGCTCGGCAAGCATTTGCCACAAACTAGCTCACCAGGCTAGTTTTTTGCCCCATGTCCGTCGTTGAGATGATTTGCCCCAGCGCGCGTGTGCGTCCGCCTCTGTCTCAGTTACTGTCCGGCAGCCAGTCAGCGAAAAAGCGGCGTCGGCTGGCTTCGAGCTCTCACAAGGCTAGTGACAAGCCTCGCGCGGTCCCAGCAGTGAATCGACAGGGAAAGTGAGGCTGACGGGAAAGTTATATGACGAAACGGTAGCGATCGATGGAGAGGACAGTCACATATTATCCAACTGTTCATCCAGGTGTTTCAAGACGAGCTGGCTCGTTGAACATACGCTCAAATCGTGCTATACTTGTTTCCTGAACGTCAACCAGCATTTTGTCAGAAGAGACCAGTCACATATGTAACCTTGCAACTTGTTGACACTGAGCTAACGCGTATGGAGGGACTGGAAGTTCTGACAAATGTGTCCTATTCCAGTAAGCAACGCCGCCGCACAACCGCTTCCAACGTGTCCTCGATGTCAACGGACATTCCGGGCTCGAATCGGACTTGTTGGACATCTTCGAACCAACTGCACCTCTCGAACTGCTCCAGCCATCGTCCCCGCGCCCGCCTCTTTCTCGTCCTCTCT
>CACRXP010000994.1:26010-79021 GCA_902702965.1 Spirometra erinaceieuropaei
GAGGAGAGAGTGTAGGTAGATGCTACGCAAGTCTACCGGCACTATAAACCCCTGCGTAAGTCACCGTCCCTGCTCCCATTGCTGCTGCAACTGTGGGGCACACGGTGGACATCATCGAAACCGATGGTCGAACTGTCATTCCGCCCGGGCCTTTCCAGTTCTTGTGGTTAAAAAGCCAAATGCTTTTATCCGTATTTGCACTGTCTTCTCCGCCAGTGTTAATGCCGCACTGATACCAAACTACTTTCTACTGTCAATGCCGCTGAATTAGTTACCTGGCTGAATGTGGCGCATGCTCTGCAAATTTGGATTTGACTGACGTGCAACCGCAGGTTAAATTCGCTCCAAAGTCGCGCGAATGTCCGAAGATCAACATCCGCCCTGGTCCGCTCCAATACACCGGGTCGCCGTTTGATGTCAAGACGGTTCCTACTCTGCCCCATCAAACGGTGAACGCGATGAACTCTGGCATTTGAGATACGGCTGGGTATCTGGACGACGCCGTCATCAAGTGTTACACGCCCGCTGAGCTCCAAGAGCGAGCTTGCGCAACGCTCAACAAATGCAAAAATATGGTTTCGCTCGAAGACGGACAAATGCTTATTATCCCTCGAGTAAACCACATGTCTTGGATTCATCTTTGACGCTACTGGCCACCGCTCAGATCCCGAAAGCATTCGTACTATCCATCGGGTGTCTGTACCCAGTGATGTACCACAGCTTCCATTCTTCCTTAGCCCCATCAGCTACAATAGCGTCTTCTTGTCATTGATGCATGCATTTCAATGTTCAGGCATTATCAAGATAAATATATAAAATAGGTTGATCAAGCAGTGAGAGAGGACACCATTGCTGTTTGTGAAGTTTTGGATAGGTGATGTTATTCAGAAAAAAACTGCAGACTACGAAATGATGGTAATCCAGTACGGGAATAGATGGAACAAGTACAGCGGGATTTTACACTCTTCATTCCATTTCATGTAGTTGAGACTCGGTGGACAATTTCTCACTGCCATTTGAAGAATAAAGTCGCTGGGTGGCTGAGAGCAGAGTCAGAGATATTAAAGACCATGAACTCCATCATTGAAAAAGACGAATTAGGTAAATTCGACGCCCGGAAATTGCGGAGGTTGTACTGAAAACCTA
This sequence comes from Spirometra erinaceieuropaei, assembly GCA_902702965.1. Lineage (NCBI taxonomy): Eukaryota > Metazoa > Platyhelminthes > Cestoda > Diphyllobothriidea > Diphyllobothriidae > Spirometra > Spirometra erinaceieuropaei. Next base: position 27,157 of record CACRXP010000994.1, read on the forward strand.
AAGTGAGTAATATATCGTTTAAGGAAAAATAGCTTGCGGAATCTTTATGTCCCTAGAGGACTTATTCCAGACTGCAATTGCGTTGACAGAAAAGAACTGACGATAGTTAGCTGTATGCACCAGAGTAGGACATGAAAGACATCCCGGTGACAATTGCGTCGAGGGTTATAATAATGCTCCAAAGTAGTTAACTTATTAAAAGTACGATAGTGTAAAAGTTCAAACAGTAGTAAGAGTCCCTTTTCGTTCGACGAAGCCACAAACGATCAAGACCCATGTGTCCGAAACCGTTTTAGCAAGTCAAATTTCGGTGTACCGAGATCACAACTGCTTTGGTAAACAGGTGCTGGACAAGTTCTGTTTTGTCCTCGCAGGAGCGCACAGAAGGCTAGATAAGAACATCAGATCAAGTCTGATGTAGAAGTGAGTCCTAAAGTGGCTAGTTTTAGAGTTCTGGAGGAAGAATCCAGTCGTTCTGTGCGCCCTAAGGACAATAAGGATTCCGTGCCCTGAAAGATTGGGGCTCGTGGAGTGTGATATACCCATGTCCCTAATAATTCTTGGTATATTTTTGTCGTGACCACCAGTACACGGTTAAGGTTGATGACTGTTGCCAACCGACATAACTGTTCATTTGCGTCAAGAAATGGAAAGACGCCATGGGCAAAACTACCGGGCAAATGCCTGACGGTCGTTGCCCAATAGTTCGAGCATGCTGTCGCTATCTGCCAATTCGTATCGGGGGGTTACTTTCAAATCATCAACATACATAAAAGGCCCACTATTTTGAAATTAATCTGGTACATCATTTTTAAGAAGGCACAATAGGAGCAGGTCAAACACACTGACCTAAAAAGCACTTCTCCTCACGAACAAGGGGGCTGGAGAGAGGAGTAGAAATCTTCACACCCCGTTAGCGAGAGTTCAGATAAGAAGATATGGATTTCAGAAGTTCACAATCTATGCCGAACGAGGGAAGTTTGAAGAGGGGGACAGATTGGTCAACATGATCAAAAGCCTTGATAAAATTGAAAAAGTTTGTGCAGAGGGCGAAACCATTGTATCGAGACTGCAGAACGAGACCTAGGAAAGAAAGCTGGCAGGTGTGCCACGGCTGAGCATCGAGAAATCAATGATGAACCGCACGCAGCAAGCTATTCTTTGTTAATATTAACTGCCCTGCTATGGAGACCCGAGGAACATAAATATAAACAGGCTTATTCACTGACACTCTGCCTGTTTGCCAGAGGAAATTTAATCTATCCCATCCATTTTTCGGTCAACCCGTAGACGCTAATCTTACTCCCAGATAATAGGGGGTTTTCTTTGTCCAACCCATTGCCCCTACTAGACCTCCTATCAGTATTTACAAATGCAATCAAGGTATTAAGATTTTGTTGTTCTGACTTGCTGTGATGAGCGCGGATGATACTCGGTTGATTTTTACATGCAACATAGCTGAGACTATACGGGCGAAAATTTCTCGCCGAACATCTTAATCTTAGTCTGGTTGGGGGGGGGGAGGCAAGTTGTTCACTTTTATACATTTCGTCACGTGAACGAACTGGGATTTTAAGGGTTCGTCTCGCCAACCTAGTAACGCAGTAGCAGCATTGGATTTGTTGATTGGACAATCATTTTCCGAGGACCGTGTCGAGTTGCGGCCGTTCTGCTACTTCCAGATGACGTATGTCAGGTCTTGATGTTAAACCCAAAGGGGAGCTGTAAATAAGGGGAAAGCATAAACGTTGAGAACCAAGTCCTTGCGGAGAAGGAGACTACACTACACAAAGCATGACAAACACTGGTTCATGATTTTTGATCACTTGAGTTAACTGAGCAGGTTTTGCGACTTCTGTCCTCTTATCCTGCGCGTTTCCCAAGATCTAATTGCCTGTCATTTTGCTTTAGTCCCCTAAGTTTTTTATTTATCGTTATGGAAGCTGCTATTAAATGGTTGCGCATGAACAGTCTATCTAAATTTTTCATATTTCTATAAATAGACATGTGAACCACCCATATCGTTGCATCGCTTCTGGCTGCGTATTGAATGCTTCCCATTCAGATATTATAGTGAAAGTTGCAGAAGACTCGTTTACTTAAAGAGTGTTCAGCCAAGTCCAGAGCAAACGCCTGACGTGTACTTGGGCATGACTGATATACGAGGAAGAACTTCGCCGAATTAAGCCTACTTACGTTAAGTTAGTAGCGAGTCTCGCATAACAAACTAACTCCGACTACTTATCACATCCCTACCGCCCAGACGTCCCAATAATCTTCGTCCCTCATAATGGAACTCAAGTCATCTGTCAGGTTACGAGACATACTCGTTCCGTTGCGCCTTGGGATTTAATGTGGAGTCCTCGCAGACAGTCGCATAGCGACCATGAATATATACCGTAATGAGACCCGACAAAGACAGGGGAAACTGGGATAGCCAGTCCTGCCTTCTTAACCGTCGTCAACCAACCTAACCAAACACACGTTATGCCGCACCTAGGTCTTGAACCCGCGTTCCTTGGTAGTCGGGCGTTACTAAGTTCAACGCCACCGGCCCATCGTTCTGTCGGCTACGATGGGGAATATTAACCTATGTTGGAAGTGCGTTCACTAGAAATGGCAATTCCAGTGTCTCTTTAGTTTCTTTTCGTGAGGTTTATGGGGGAGGTTATTGCGGTATTGCCAGAAAACCGCCCTACTGACTTTTCTGCTTTAAGTTCATCTCAGAAAAATCTCACTGACACATTTTACTGTTTTTTTTCTGTTTCCTTCTGATATTTCAAGATCTATTCAAACCCACATTTTCAAGAAGGCTTTGATTGTCCCACGTGCGTTGTTGGTTTCGGCATCAGAAATGATTACAATGCTTTGCTGCGTCGATAAAATAAGCAGCAGGCATTGTATACGGTTTTACAATGGGAAGCTGTGCGACTTCATTGATACGTTTTTCGGTCGCGCATTGCGTGCAAGATCACTAGGGCGCAGTCATTGGCTCCTCACGCACTAAGCCGAGCAGTGCGGCGCGGGTCCAATGCGCTTAAACAAACACCGACAATTACGTGAAATTATTGCTATTGTCCACTTCCAAGGTTGTGTTATGACCACTTTTAATGTTCCTATTCAAACAATACCAATTCCCACCAAATTGTAATTACTGATGACCCAGCAGTTGATTTCAGTGCAGTGTTGCGATTAGTCAATCTAACACAAATCACTTCGAGAGTAATGTCCGTGGAGAAAACACTTCTTTTCGGAATAATATTCAAAAAACGTGTCCTTATTCGAAGTACAAAACGGAGTAAATTAACACAGGCAACTAGAGGGGGATGGGCATTTGGAAGATTTTTCTGCTGTTCTCGGCCAAAAGGGACGTCTTCCTTAGACCATAGCATTCTTTGTGGTCTATTTGGATTGACCGCTCTTTTATGTTGAGCTCCCCTTCCATGGCATTCCGTGTCTTGGTCAGGCGTGTGAGCTGGAGCTCCATTTCCCTGATGGTTCGCTGAAGATCCTCCACAAATTTTTGCAGCTCGAAGGCCTCGCGATTCAGTCTGTACGGAAAAAAGTAAAATTGGGAACGGAAATAATTAAATCAGCAGCATATTTGATTCCGCATGCGTAATCCTAAAATACTGCGTAAACCGTGTAACGGTCCTTGTCCGGGCGGCTGATGCAACTTTGCGCCTCGTGCGTGACTGAACTCTCTTACCTGTGGCCGTCTAGTTTTCAGCTAATCATAACTATCCAAATCGGCCGGTCAGCTTTAGGGCCGATTCAGACATGCACTCGCTCAAGGCACTGTGACGTATGCCGCCCCGCCACCCCAGGTTCATGGTCTGGCGGCACCGGATGTGTGCCTTCCGCCAGCTGCCAACCCCCCATGCAATCATTCTGAACAGAATACTACAGTCCAACCGTCGTCGTTGTCGACGGTGCCCGATGTTTGTTCCACAGCAGGGTAGACACAGGGACAGCGAGTTGCGCGTGAAGTACTTGTGATTTGTGACAAACTTCCACTGTATCTATCACACACTCTCTCATCCCCGCCGCCTGTTGGACCCGGTATCAAGACAGAGCCAGAAAGACCATAGGCAGGTTCGGGCGCAGGTGCCCGGCTCAGCGCTAACTTTTGGCTTGACGTACCACCACGTCTCCCCTGTAGGCGCATTTGTATTCGACGCGCAGCCCAATAACGCGTCACGTGCCCTGATCTGGTCGCCGTGTTGGTCCAACACACCTACCCCGTGGCCGATTGGAGGGTGGGGGGCGGGTATAGAATACAATAATCTATGGTAGAGGGGCGCCCACCGATCGTTCTTACGGAACTCACTCGTTCCGTTGTGTCTTACGGGTTCTCTCTCGAGCTCCACCAGCAGCCACACAGCGGCGCATGCTATAGTCAGAATGGTATTACCGACAAAGACAATGGAGACTGGAATGACCATTTCTGGCTTATTAGCCGTCGTCCGCCAGTCATACCCAACCCCGGGGTGTGGATCACCCAAGGCTCGAGCTCGCGACCTGTTAGTTAAAAGTCCACGCCTCTAACGACTGGGCCACGAGCCCGTTGCCCTGTCGGTTTTCGATCGGGAATATACAGTGGTAAGGGACGCTAACCGATCGTTCTTACGGAACTCACTCGTTCCATTGTGCCTTACGGGCTCTCTCTCGAGCTCAATCAGCAGCCGCACAGGGTTGGGTATGACGGGCTGACGACAGCTAATAAGCCAGAAATGACCATTCCGGTCTCCCTTGTCTTTGTCGGTAATACCACTATAATCTATCTGCTGACGTCCGGCTTCTGTTCGGGATCGTGCCTGAAGGTCGTGGTGGCTAGGGCCTGCCCACGACCTTACATAGCTGTCGCGACAACTGACATAAAACTATGATCCTCACATCTTAACGTTGTCTTAGCAATGCTGTCATCCGTCGAATGATTCTCAACGAGGACAGCTTAACTGGTCCCTTCAGCTAGCCAACTCTTAACCCCAACTCAACAAATCCCGCAGGATGAGTCAGGTTTAAGCAAGTTTAGAGATGATCCTTTTACAACTGGCTTGTTTGACGCAAAACGGTGCATGTCTTCTTATAACCTATTCCCTTTTTAGCACGGTGGTCCGGATAACATCAATGTATCGGGAGTTCATTCGGTAAGATGTGGTTTGGTAGCCCCGCCTGATGAACACAATACTGTTGGGGTTGGGGTTAATGATTATGGCTAGGGGTTAGGGGTAAAGGTTAGGGTTAGGGTTGGGGTCTAGGACTAGGGGTTGTAATTATGGGCTAGGGTTAGGGTTAGTGGTTAGGGCAACTATTTCTCAAACATTGAAAGTACAACTATGCACTCCCAATAGCTTTTCTTTTGCATAAAACTACTGGACTTCGTCGCCCGTGCTTTCTCCGGCTCCACCTGTAAAAACCCCTATTACCACCGTCCCGTATTGGAGGTGACTGGGGTTTGCTTACTTCGGGTGGAGCTACATAATCACATCCGACCAAATTTTGATTAATATTTCATGTGATGGCGCATCCACTGTGTAAGCGGGAATTAGGGTTAGGGTGTTAGGGTTAGAGTTTAGGGTTAGGGTTAGAGGTTAGGACAACTATTTCTCAACCACTCAAAATACTACAACGCATTCCCAATAGATTTTATTTTGCATACAACTACTTGACCTTGTCACCTGTGCGTTCCCCGTCCCCACCTTCAAAAACCCCTATTACCACCGGTTCCTTATAAGAGGGGACTGAGGTTTGTTTACTTCAGGTGGGGCTACCAAATCACATCCGACCGTTCATTCTTGTACTTTCGGTATACCAGGATAGTTCACTGACTGGCAGAATTTCTGCCTCGGTTAGGACGTTAAGTATGGCTACTTTTTTGTAACATGTGAATTCTCCGCTAATCCAACCTACCAGAATTCTCTTAGACTGGAACACGCTCTTGACGCTTAGTTTGAGGAGGGCGTGAAAAAGACTCAAGTGAGTTTAGGATAACAGCGTGCATCGACGCTTGGAAAAACACGAGTGTAAATCTGCAGGCATTCTTTCGTATGGAAGGTACTGTTTAAGTGAGACTTTACCATTGACTAGTATGGAACATGACCGTGCATTAATTCGTAGTCAATATGATGATTTCTCGTTATGCAATGTCTCACTATTTTCCACATTTAAAAAATCATAACTCCATGCGTGTTTTTTCTCAGTAAATTTACGAGACTGTGTTAACTAAACCATAATAATACGAATTCCATTATTCTGCTTGAATTGCGTGAAATTAGACCCCCATTAAATTGCACCCTTTAAAGAAGGACGCCAGTCGGTTTGAAATCACCCAGTAATTCCTGCATACTTTAACAAAATAACCAGTCTTTCCATTTATTTGTTAGATATCTGAATTACAAGCTGTGTATGCTCGCAAAATCAAGGCCCAAAATCCCTTTGGGTTGGGGTTAAGGCTAGGATAAGGATTTGGCTTTAGTTGTCGTTATGTTTATAATTACGTTAAGGATTAGGTTTAATTTTGAGGTTACGGTTCGGTTTACCGTTAGGTTTGGGGCATTGTTGCCCCGTGTGTTTTGTCATCCAGGTCTGTTGCGGGGGTTCTAGGCTTCCTTCAACCTCGCGGCAGATTTGTCATATATCAGGTCGCCTTTCCCGTTTCAGCCTCGGCTACTTTCCCCACTAACGATTTCAGCTTCCCCCTTCGGCTTATTTTCCTTTCAATGCCCACATTGCGCTTACACTTGGAACCGGGACAGCGTAACCGGTCACTGTGCGACCCTTCGCGATATCGATGGATTAGAACTTAGGGGTTAAAAGAAATCGTCTCCGTTTTCTGTCCTGCCACCAGGGTTCACCCACAAACTGATGTCGAAGACATCGGAAGAGGTAGCGGCTTATTTGCCAAAAATGCTCGCGTGCTCTTTCAAATCTTGCCTTTGTAAGAAGTATAGAGCCCCGGATAACATAAGACAGGTTGCATTAAAAGTGCCTAAAAGTTAGACACATGTTAAAGTTTCCGCAAACTGTAATCTCACGAAAATGATTCCAATTTTGACTTACGTGCTCATCGGAGAATCATAGCAAGCTTCCATATTCTGGCGACGATTTCTTTCATTGATCCTGGTTTCGCACAGCTTCTGATAAGCGCTTTTATCTTTCAAGGTCAGTTTCAACGAAGCGAGAGTGTTTTGATGTTTCGCCATTTCATCGTCCAACTGAAAGTTTAAACAAGGAATAGGCGTGTGTTGAAACAACAGTATATTCCTTACAGTAGGCAGACTTGCAGACGCATTTGGATTAACGTCCATAGGCGCGAAATCTGGCCAAACAGACGCCAGAACATTGATGTTTTCTTATCGTGTATCTTTGTAAAAAGCTGGAACTTAAGCATTTTTCAAGTGAGCGTTCCACCAAAGTATTTCCTTCCGATGTGTCGTCACCGCATATTGCCTCTCGGCTGCTTTATTTACGTCCAAGTTATTTCGTGTTTACTTACTGCTGAAAAGATATAACGTTCTCGGTTTGTAAATGTTTTCCGAGTTTTTACTATCTATGTCATGACATACGTAATTTAAGCGACGACAAGCAGGAAACCAATTGAATTGTCGAACTGTTCTGCCAAATAAAAAGCATCACATGAGCAGTAGTTTGACATGCAGCGGCGACCTGACATACTCCTTTATTTTTCTTACGATCGGAAGAGTATTTTATCCCTAATGGAAGCAAATGTTTGAGTTCCAGGGGTCTGCATGAGAAAGAGGGAAAAAGACTGATCTAACACCAAAAGGATTTGAAAATTTTTCTGTGCTATCGAACTCGTACAGGGGTACTTCGTCAGCGATGACAGCAGCGGCAGAACACTCAACATTTGTAGGAGGGTGTTGGCCACTCAACGATCGGTGGTGCAGGTCTGGAGGTGACTGCGCAGGGCCCTGTACGTCGGCACCGGATCGATAAATCGATTGACCAGCTTCTCATCCGAGGCCCAGACCTCCATTAATTCTCTGCTTGTCTTGCTACTGGCGTAAGCGACTATCTTGGCGGCTGCGGGCTTGAACTTACCACCAATTTCAAAGGTGTGGACAGCCACTTGGTATACCTTGCGGCCCCATCCCAGAGCCAGCTTGCTCTCATGTATGCGCGATCTGAGCACGCGTTCTGTCTGACCCGTGTATTTTCAACGACAGGCAAAGCATGAGATGTGATAAACTACGCCGACCGCACCTTGGAGCTAAATATATTCTTGGATATCATGTTTTGAACATACTATGGAAAAGGGGAGCTCATAGGAGCGAAGGACAAGTGTCATTAGGCAGACCCGAACAATCGATCTGCCTAGTTCACATCGTACGTTTTAGCTTTGGGACATCCGGGCGACTGGCTTGATGATCTGACGAATGATCGTGATATAGGGATTCTGATTGGCAAAAAGTGGGCTATTAAAGAAGGAGACACGATCGCCGGGACAAGAGCATTATTAGCCTGACGTTTCGGATTCCTACTCGAATCCATCATCAGAGACAAAAGAGCAGAAACGGGTGGTTGTTGCACAAGGGGCTGCGGTATTTATAGGATGCAGTAGCCATGCTACCGCATACCTATGAACGTTCACGGCTCCCCCCTTCATCCGGGATTGTCGCACTTGGTGTGATCATTGCTTGATGGCCGACATTCGAGTCGATAATTGCTGCAATTTCATCACGTGCGTTGGATGTTGGCGTGATGATTGCTTGACCATCTGACGCATCCCAACACCGGGGTCGATGCGTCAGATGCTAACAAGCCTGATATGCGAAGATGTATACGTCAAGGACACGACACAGTTAACACTAGAAACCGTGTCAGGATATTTCCCTGATAAGAACACACACGGCTAGCTGTGGAGAACACATTTGGGAGGCACTCACTAAGTAAGTAGTGTATACTTCTCCAGTAATAATTCACTGTTCATATAACACCAGTCTGCCCCCGAAACTGACGGTGATGGTTTTCCTTATATCGATTGCGCAGGAAATTACGTCGAAATTACGTCTTCCTCCTATACAAATTTCAGAAAGTTGACTTGGTTGGGTTAACAAGGAGTTGCATTGTGTTCACTATGACTGACATTTTTACTCAAGCTATTGATATTTTCGAACTACTTACAATGCCTCCCAGACCATATATCAATATATCTTGGTATTACTTCGCAAGATAGTCAGTATTACAACTCCACCTAAGCAATCCTTCTTAGTCTGGGACTTATTCCGGAGTTTCTGTTAACATTCCATTGGACTGGTCACAGACTGTATCCACCTATCTTCCGGAAGTAGTATAGACAAATGACAAAAGGCCTCAGTAGGGGTGCTTCATCCCCAGGAATCATTTAATGAATGAGAGAAAAACGTTTACCGGCTCTGCTTGGGTGTGCAAAAAAGACATTGGAAAGTCAAATTGGCAAACACGTGTTTTCGGTACTTCTTCGTCAAGTCAATACAGTTACATGAAGGCATAAAAATGTACTCAATTAACAGTGTTTATAGGTCTCTCAAGGGCTATTAAGTCATTAGCACTCATCTTCCCCACGTCGCCTGCACGGCGAGATTGGCGGCGTTAAATTCTGGAGAGATCGGGTTTAAGGTTAGGGCTAAGGTCAGGGTTAGGCTTATGATAAGGCTTAGGGTTAGGTGGCCTAGGGTCAAAGTTTGGACACGAGAATCTGCGGCCTCCTGCAAATTAGCGCGAAACCAACTGTAGTACTTAGGGGGAGGCTTCATACCCCCATACCCGGTCGAATTTCCTCTCAAAAAGGAAACCTGTTGAGCAAACTTTTAAGCATGTGTTCCTTTTTGAAAATATTAATTTGTATCTCTTGAGTTTTTGTCGTTACGACTTTCACATTCTACGCCATCTGAATCCTCCTCTCCTCCTCCCCCTCCTCCTCCCTCCCTCTCTCTCTCTCTCTCTCTCTCTCTCTTTCTCTCTCTCTCTCTCTCTCTCTCTCTCTCTCTCTGGGAAGTCATTTGTTGGTACTTATCATGACAAAACTGTAGGAATGGCTGACGGACAAAACAGAAGAAGCCAAACAACGTTTCAAAGTGGGTCAAATAGGATCATCGGTTACCACTATGGCAAAAAACAACACACGAACAGTCCGTTTTGCTTTAGGATGTGGGTAACTACTGAGGACAAGTAGGTCGGAAATGGTCACTTCGGCCGCCCTCATCCTTGTCGGTAATTCGTCCAAAAGCGACTTGCGTCTGCGGTAGGTAGGTGGCCGAAAGCCCGCAGGAACCCCATACAGCAAGGATGGATCCCTAGAGTGTACTGGCGGAAGACCTCGCAACTCCAGAGCATATGCCTACCTTCGAGGTCGCCGGAGTCTGGGCGGTGGGCTGAACGGACCCCGGTGGCGACATTCTGGACCTGGTTCTCCTACCTTCTGGCTGTTCACACCCCCTCCCCCCTCCACCAGCGGCATGTTCTCCAAGTAGTCAACTGACGCAATGGAAACGGAGGCGTCGACGCCGATGAAGAACGGACACCTTCCACCGCCTCCAGCGGCGGCCAGTTCTCCCAATGTCCCTATTCCTCCTCCAACCTCCAACCTGCCCTAAGAGGCGTACCACGTCGGGAGGGGGGGAGGGGACGGATCACTTAGACCGCAGGGTTATCCTCACCGTCTCACACTCCCCACGCCTCTATCCCGCCCTAATCGCTGGCGAACTGCTGCAATGGACAAAGTCGCACTTGCGTCGAATTAGTGTGGGCACTGCAGACGATGGAGGCTCATGTGTGCCCAGGAGGGCCCAGGAGGCTGTTTGTTTCGTCGGGGACGTGCGGGTCTTTATATTTCAGACCAAAATTTGTTCGCTAGACATGCCATGAGAGCCCTTCACCTTACTGGTTGTTCGAAATCCTGTCCCATTTCTCGACTGATGTTAATTTGACCGTCAGCTAAAGTCGCAAGGCCATAAGACAACGAGTTTACTAACCGTCGAAGTGATTTTGCGAAACTTTCAAGCTAAAATAACTGAAAGCCTGCATACTTCTGATGGTAACTATCGCCTATGGGGTAGGCTATAATAAAGTAAGCACACAATACTTCCTCCGGCCGTCGTAAATCCTTCGTCATTCCGTAGCCTGCCTTGCAGAATGCGCTGGTTTTAATTGCCTAGGGGACATTCATGCTGCGGTAAAATGCAATGAAAAATACGGCGAGGATCGAATATGTAGCTCCACTGAGAAAATCGACTGTAGTTACTACTGCAATACAGGAAGGATGTTAGTAGGGGTTATATGAATGGGGCAGATAAAGAGTGTTATTAATGACAACTGCAGAGGGAGTTGAGAAGGCTCACATTTTTTGCCAAACGTTCGTTTTATTACCCCACCGAAATGCCGAATCAGACCGTGCAACTTGAAAAGTGCGAATTATGGACACATGAACGGGTGGGAAACAGGTAATCCAAGGTTATGGCCTAACGATGGCCGGATTAGGTAAGACGATATGCGGCAGTCAGACTCAGCCCTCACCTAATCATAGCCTTAAACATAACCCCTTTCTCTCTGACCGCAAACCTAACTCTGATATAGTATACCTACTTAAATGAAACAAGCAGACATGCACAGAAATAAAAATCGGAGACTGCATATTCAGTCGCTGTAAAAATGATTCACTAGTTTTCCAGTTAAATATTAAAAGAGCATTGTAAAACTCAACTGTTCTAATGGCTTTTCGCAACCGGTTCCTGGTTTCAACGAGATTCTCCACATTCAGCCTGAGCGAACTATTGACGTTTACGAAGTTTGTATGAATTGCTGTGCCGGCGTTGTTGAAGAGAATGTGGATGTTCGCGCAGTCTTTCTCCGATTCCTGCCGTCTCTTCCGAGCTTGTCCCAGGAGGTGTCGCGTGTGCTGAATCCATGTAGTGGAATCGCAGACCCTGAAATGAAGATATAAAACGGAACCTGGTAATGATTTAACCAGAAACATATCATGTAATCTCGGATGATAATCGTCTGCTTGAGCCAAACTCAGTAGGGGACTACAAAGGACTACATTCTACTAGAAATAAATGACAAACACAATCTAGTAGCTTTGTTGCGGTGCCCGGTGTCCTTCGGTAATATGTAATTTTGTTACCACCCTATACATTCAAACAGCGCTACAGAGCACGAATTCATGGGAGATTCTGGTTAATAAGAGCGCACTGGGATAAGATATGTTTGGGTTAACTTAATCTCATGCCCTTAAAAATAGATATAATGAAGACTGGGCGGAAATCGGAGTTGCATGGGCGGAAGCAATGAATGTAGCAAAAAGAAAACAGCAAAAAATGTGCGACGATGGAAAACTGATATAAGTACCATTTATTTGCTTGCATGCACCAAACTGCTAAACAACCTGCCCGACGCTTTATTAATGAGCCAATGAAAACGCCGAACTATTCCATACAGGCGGTACGCGATTGTCATTGGTTGCGACAACGGTTCCCCGAAAGCAAACCGTGTAGCGACCGAAGACGTTGAGAGTGGCAAACACGGAATAACAAGATGAAGAAAGTGTCTAATTATGCGATTCTTAAGACCGTGAAATGCCCGTTCATAAAGCACCATGTCTCTCCATTTACTAATGTTGTTTGTAAATTTTACAATAAAGTTCAAATCCACTGCAAAATTTCCGGAACCCCATATGGCCTCCTCTTCATAGCGCATAAAAATGTATGATCTTCCGTGCACGGAAAATATACAGCTTGTGGTTTGGAAACCCTGAATGCAATTGTAGCGGCAAGTTGGGTTCACAATTATTCGGGAATGGGAAAAGTTTTTAAAAACTGAATTATCCCTTTCTTCAAGCAGAAAATATGAAGAAGACGTAATTTTCTATCAAACGAGCAAAAGAATAGATATTCTTAGACATGTTTTATATGAAATATTATTCAATTTATAACGACATCGAAAATCAATGAGAAAAATTCCATACTGCATAAGAAGTCTTTTTTATAGTGTATAGTTTTGAAGGCGGCCGGAAAGAACTTAATTCAGAAGCTGGTATCCTGACGTAACTGAATTATCATATAATTATGCAGCACGATGTTTAATATTTCACTCTGACAACGAAACCTATCAAACAGAACTGAATTATTTTTTTGAACTGCTTTCCCAAAATGAACATCCCAGAGATTTTGAATACCGAGGCGTGAGACAAAAGGATTTAAAAGAAAAAGCTAAGTTACTAGATTGTTCCGATGAGGCGCCCAAATTAAAAGACTGGCGAACACTTCCGCACATTAAGAATGTGTCCAAAATAGTGGAAAGACATCTGGGGAAGCACTAACTGCACGTAGCTCACAAACCGACGACTACTCTCCGTAATCAGTTTGTACTGCCTAAAGGTAGAGTTGGTTATTTAGATAAGGAAGAAGTCACCTATAAGATACCATGCGACACCTGTAATGCGTATCACTGTGGTCAGACTGGGAAATCTGCCTCTACACGCATACAAGAACATCAGTCGGCGGTAAAAAGGAGTGACCACTTGTCCCAGGTTCCTATGCATACGCTAAAACTGGACACAAAGTTGCATGGAACAAGACTGGCATTGTACGTGTCTGCTCATCTAAGAAAGGCCGCAATTTTTTAGAGGTCACTCATTTTAGTAACTTATGCTTCAATCGACACATCGAGTTGGATGCTGTGCACAACAACCTCAAGGGAAAGCGGAAAAGGCGCTAGCCAATCAGAACATTATGCCGACCCACAGAAAAGGCTGACTGGCAGGAGTGACAGGACAATATCCATTTTAAGGCATATTTAAATTTTAACCGGGTTGCCCATTTGTTTCACGTCTAAGGAAGATTTGGGAAACTACGGTCGAAAATTTACGAAATTAGTTGTGTTGTATTTCGCAAAGGACTTATTTCTGTCGAATGATATATACGATGGAGAAAACGCGCGGCCCAGGTAATTGAATAGAAGAAGACGGGAAAGCGCCCGCTGGGACCAGTTGTTTATTTATCCGACGTTTCGAACTCTCATGCGAGCCCAGCGTCAAGGACTGTACAACTCATCGCATATTTAGCTCACCTCTGCCGGACATAGCCGGTGTGTTAGAAGAATTCGTTAGACTGATGAACGACTTTGGGATTGGTGTCACTCACAGACCTGAAGCAACAATACGCCGGCAACTCATGCACCCAAAGGACCCGATTTTAATCAATCAGAAATTGGGGTCATTTAGCGGATGGACTGCAATTGTGGTCAAGCCAATTATGTCGGTGAAACCGGCAAACAGGTACGCACGAGATTGCACGAGCAAGAGTTGACTGTGAGACGGAAGGATAAACTCGCCTTAGTAGCCGCCCACGCCTGATCGTCAGGGCACGGTTTCGACTTTCAGTGCGTAAGAATATTGGGCCAGTCGGACGACCGAGTTTCTCACCTGCTGCAGGAAGCGTGGCAGTCAACCGAGAACTCGATTAATCGACATATCGATCTGCTAATCGCCCATCAAACACTGCTTGAACAAATCAGCGACGCAGCTAGAGGTCATCTACGGCAGAGGTGAGCTAAATATGCCATGAGTTGTACAGTTGTTTCAGCCCTTGACGCTGGGCTCGCGTGAGAGTTCAAAACGTCGTATAAATAAACAGTTGGTCCCAGCTCTCGCCTTCCCGTCTTCAGGTAGTAATAAACAATAGTACAAGAAAGGACGAGATAAACCAGACAGGTGAGGTGAGGCGAACATGCTCGCTAAACAATCGGTGGGGAATGCAGCGCTGCGGGCAGCCGCAGATGAGGGCCGTGGTAGGCGCAGACGTGGAGTGAGCGACACGAGCGTTACGACGAAATTTGCGAGATGGGAGTCGGCAGTTGTTTAGAAGGGGCACTGGATATTCTCACCGACATGCGGTAACAACATCTCCGTCTAACGTCCGCGCCATGCGCCACTACATCCAAACAATCCAGTCCGCTTCATTGGGCGTTGCAACCGCGCTCACACATCAATTAGTGCATGGTAGGAAACCTGGAATCCGTAAAGTAGTCCACATCGTCCACTACTTATTTAAGCGATTGTAATGTCTAGGGGGCGAATTAGAACGGGACTGAAAACGCATAAAAAGTTCCTAATTACCAAATAATTGACAGTTCGCCCATCGTGACCGACGATGTCCACCATTTGTTCCACACCAGCGTGGCAGCAGGAACGGTGACTTGCGCGTGAATTAGTTTAAATTGAGTGTGGATTTGCACAGAATCTACCGCACTCTCTCCTCATCCTTCACCCAGGCCAGGTGTCAAGACAAGTTCAAGAAGACCGGAGGTGGGGGGGGGGGAGGTGGATGACGCGGCCGAGCTTGCACCTCGGAGTTCCACTCTCACCCTGGTCCACAAAACAATTGACCAAGTTTTTAACCAACAACGGGTCAGAATGAGGATGATAATTTGGCAGCCATGCTCACGACCAGTTTACTAAGCAGGAACATAAGCGTGTCTACCGGCAGGGAACCAGATGTCGGAGAACTACCGGCGCACACCAGGCTTCGAGAGCATGGCTTGCTGATCCTGGTATAACAGATGTCCTCAGACCTTTAGACCCGCCAAATAATTGAAAAAAATGAAGCTAGTGCTAGATATCGGGTTAGTCACACATCCACGCGTCACCAACCCCTACCTTAAATTCTAGCGCCAATCTCATACCCAACTTCAACCTTAATAATGAGTAAAAAGACCAAATCTAAACCTGAGCTATAGTTCAAACCCTAGACATAAAAATAACTCAAATCCTAGGAGTGATTGTAATCCTAACTTTAACCCCCTAAGTTTAATGCTGGGCTACATTGCCCTACTCAGTCCGTTGTTGTATTTCAGGTGCTGCCTTGTGTGTGACACGTATAATGAAGTATTTCAAGCAACCTCACTATATTGTTTGGTAAAACAGACATAGTCAGCACGTTTTGCAGAGGTAGCAGTAAGTTAGTCTTTAATTTTAGTCGCATAACTTATCCCAAGGACCCCAATAATGCGACCGGCGTGAGCGACAACGTCCTCCGCGAAGGCAGAACTGGTGACCTGCTCGTGTAGGAAGTTCTAAAAAGCCAGACCGTGTGCCGTCATCTTGTAGAAGGTTCTAGAAAGTGCGTCCCTAAAGGGGCGCGCGCCGAATTTTTTCATATTTATGCGCCAAGCACGTAGTCGCAGTCTGGCTTCTCATAAAGAGTATGCATATAATAAATTAATATAACCCCAAATTAATCAAAATAGCCCTAGTTTAAGCTTCTTTACCTTCCCCCCCTTGACCTACCCTCAACCAATCAACAATGGCGGACTCAACATTGACGACCTTGGCCCCTGGAGAAGCTACAAATACGGGCGAGGATTAACCTTCGACGACCCCGGTGGCAGGCCGCCAACCCTAGGACGTGGGACCTCTGTCGCTGTCTTCGCCGGATCCCTGTGCCTCCGCCAACCTCTCTTGGACAATCTCACCTTGCCCCAGTTTATCTTTGTAATTAGGTTTCCTCTTTAGTCTCTTATTGTGCATAGGACGGTTGAGTACATAGCAATTGCCAAAGCCTTACTTTCCTTGGGCCGCCTTTCGTACGGACATCTGAGTTCGTTACACACGTGAATTTGTCTTGTTTAATTTCCGAGGAAATCAATGCGCGAACTTGAAGTAAATCTTTCGAAACGGGCCTTTTTAGGCACGCTCCAAATTTTGATATAAATATTTGAGCTGAAATCCATCAGCTACTGCAGAATAACCGCTTAATATTCATAATTCACCAACAGGCAGCCAGTATTATAGAACTGCGCAATGATTTACCGTACTAACAACACAGGCATTAGCTAAAAGCCCAGACAGGCGTGTTTCGCCGATCTTATGCCGCTGCCTGACGCAGCTGCGAGGGGTTCGGCTCGTCAGTGGGTCCCCCAGCTTTCCCCGTATGTTTTCCGGTAATATGAACTCCAGTTTCACCCGGCCTTGTTTAATTTCCGAGGAAATTAATGCGCGGCATAAGATCGGCGAAACACGGATGTCTGGGCTTTTAGCTAATACCTGTGTTGTTAGTACGGTAAATCATTGCGCAGTTCTACACTTGAATTTGTTTATAGAGGAGCTGACTCGCCTAGCATCTGCCATGCACCCATGCTTCGATGGTAAGACAATGTCAAGACGACCAGAGGTGCGCAGGGGTGCAGTGGCTGGTAAAATTGACCAACTCGTCTACGCGTGCCACGCACGACCTGGATCGAAAATACATCCTACCAATGAGAGCACGTCGAGATGGAACCCTTATTATCCCAAGGACTGCGATAATGCGACCAGTGTGAGCGACAACGTCCTCTGCGGATGCAGCACTGGGAACTTGCACGTGAATTTGTTTATGGCGGAGCGGACTTGCCCGGTATCTGCCACACTCAATCCTCGCCCATGCACCCTGCTTTGATGGCAAGACCAGAGGTGAGCGGGGACGCAGTAGCTGACAAAACTGACCAGCTCGTTTACGAATGCCACGCACGACCTGGGTCGAAAATGCATCCCACCAATGAGGGTACCCTAGGGGCCACGTCAGGATGGAGCCATTGCAGCCTGATTTTCAAGCCTTCAGTCAACCTGGAGTACTCCCACGAGGATCGACTTAACCGACCTGATGGCAACTTTTGAGACCATGACTCTAAGCACTTCAGGATATTCCGAGGGACTTAAAAGGGCAATGACATGCACTGCTGTGTCTAGACAAGTCGGTGTGATAGAAGTCAAGAACAATAAATAAAGTCCTTGCGTTTTTATGAGGAGATGCTGATATTTCTGCCTTTTGTGTTGTTGACTTCATATGCAGGGTTTGGGTCTTAGTACCTTCAGAATCAAAAGTATCCCGGACAGAACATTACTTGTTTTCATAATGACGTAATCCTCAAGTCATTCACTTAATTTAGTTTACAAAATTACAAGTTCCGAAAATTGCAGCCGATATATCTAGCTAGATCCTTCCAATGTCAAAACAGCGTTTTTTCCAATAAGATACATTTGAAAAATATTCTTATTTACAATTTTTGCGAAGTGTGATGAGCTAAAGTGGCTGTTTTGCGAGGGAAACTAAAGGCCCGATACTTTCAAGCATAACATTTGACAGAAAATGTGGAGATATTTTTCTGATTGCAAAATAACCACGTAAAAATGAATAAATCCAACCGGGCGAGGATATTCAAACAGGTAGGAACTCACGTATTGTCAAGCGCATTGATTCCTGGATATCTGCAGATCTCTGGGGAAAAGGTGGACATCGTTTGAGCCCGACTGTCGATGCCATGGGCAGTCTGTTTGCACAGAATGTCATTCTGCAATTCGCGAATAGTGTGCTTATTCAACCTTTGCAAGGAAGAAGATAAAATATCGTGACGTGTCGTATAGTGTTTCGATTGCAGAGAAAGGAGAACTCTTCAGTCTGTTTGATATGGAATTGCTATTTTAGTGCCAGACGTTGCTAGACAGCAGCTTTGAATAGGGTTAAACGGGTTTGAAAGAGTGTGCTACAAAAGGACCATATCCGAATATAAACTGCCCGTGGCTTCTCTCAGTTTACATGGAGTAAGTGGTCTGCGGCCTACAGTAGGTGGGCCAACTCATGAAATGTCAATCGAAATTCCGAAATGCGTTTTCGTTTCAAAAAGATTAATTAAGCAGGGTTGTAAAACTAGTCAGCCTGCAACATAATTCTATAATATTTCAGTTACCGCTGGATGCCGGTTTTCGAATGAACTTCCTCCCGGCTGCATGCAAAAACTACACTCAGTAAAACTGACTACTTATTAAGCATCATTTTTCTCATTGATTTTCGATGCCCCTAAAAGTCCAATTATATTTCCTGGAAAACATGCATAAAAATATTCATTCTTTTGCTCATTCGACAGACAAGTACGTCTTCTTCTGGGTTTATACTCGAAGGAGGGACCTAATTCGGTTTTAGAAAAGTTTCCAATTGTGGGACTTTTTTAATACCGTTAAATGGCCGTTCATAAGTTGTCATGTCTCTGTCTTTACCAATAAGGCTCGTAAAGTTGGCAATATGACTCAGATTCACTGCTAAATTTTATGAACCCCATATGATCTCCTCTTAATACCGTAGAGAAATGTACAGTTTTCCGAACGTAGGAAAAGCACGGCTTGTAGTTTGGAAATCCTGAATCCAAGTGTAACGGTAGAGCAGGTTCAAAATTATTCGGGCATTAGAAACGTTTTTGAAAACCGAATTATGTCTCTCCTTCGGGCATAAAATTGAAAGAAAACGAAATGTTTTACTGAATGAGCAAAAGAATGAATATTTTTATGCATGTTTTCCATGAAATGCAATTGAATTTTTAAGGGAGTTGTAAAGCAAGGAGAAAAATTCATGCTAAATAAGTATTCATTTTACAGAGTGTAGTTTTTGCATGCAGCCGGGAGGAAGTTCATTCGAAAACGGGCATCCAGCGGTAACTGAAATATTATAGAATTATGCAGGAGGCTGCTTAATTTTACAACCCTACTTAATTAATCTTTTCGAAACGAAAACGCATTTCGTAATTTCGGTTGACACTTCATGAATTAGCTCACCTACTGTAGGTTGCCCGCTGCGTATCACACTTCATGTAACGAACCCCCAGGCGACCAAGAGGGTTCAGTCAATTCTAGATGCTTTCTCAATGAAAGAATCGTACCTTTTCAAGTCTCAAGCCTCTTTGTCCGAGTAGTGTAAAAGGAAGTCGCAATTTTATTTAATTGATTCCTAATCCGAGAATAAATCCCTAAAAGTCAATCGGAAGACCGAAAATATGAGTTGTCCACCTGATAAACAAATGCCGGAAGCGATCGTTTGCCGATGAGCTTTCCGTGAAGTCACCAACATCTTAATTACTGCCAAATAATTCATTTGACCTAATTGTGAAAAACTCGGTGTGATTTCAACGCATGACAGCGAGGATAAGACCCGGGTACAGCCAACACTCTAACCACCTGAGCTACGAGACCCCACCGAGAGCCGAGAGTTTAATCACATTTAGGTCAATTTACCAAATAATCGGAACTCCTAGAAAAGACGTATAGAAATTGCATCCAATATCTTTATTTCAGAGGAAATCACGCGGCCTTCAATTACTGTACTGGGCGGAAGAATGCAATCGGACTTTGGGAATTCACCAATTCCAGTCAATGCTCTTCAACACTCCCTTCGTTTGGATGAATTTGCAAATTTCAAAGTTAAATGTTGTGTACTTTCGCAAACTGAAATGCCTAGCCTCTTTATTTCCCTATTGCCAGGTTTCACAACGTTCGGAAGACATTGAAGTAGGCGTGGAGCATACTGTATGTTTTGAAAACAGTAGGAAGAACCCTGAAGGCACCAGAGGGAACAAGTTGCCTCTCGCAATGTTGGACACCAACAGACGATTTCAAAAGAGAACTACTCTTTTCAAGTGAAACTTTTTGGAGAAGACGCATATTCCTCCAAATCAAGCATAAAATATGTAATTTTATGTATCCTTTTTAAGGGGTATATAGAATATATATGCATGGGAAAACGGGCATCTTAAGAAGTCAAAATAGGAAGCGATGAAAGCCCTTTGGAGAAATATGACTTTTACTGCGTAACTTTTTGAGGTCGGTCCGCCAGCTCGCCGTCAGACTGTGGGTCGTGTAGAACAATAGTTAATTAATTAACCGCGTCTAACAAAGGATGCTATGGTTGGCCAATGTCTACGCCAATGCGCTTTCACTGAATCACGTCATCACTTCGTGATTGGCTGTGCTTCTTTGAATTTTTCTTCAAGGACTTTGTACGTGTCAGCCAAATCGATATGTCGACTGACACATTTCTCATCTGGGTACATTATCTTCAGGACTTCAGGGCCTTTTTTATTGGGCAGGCGCCAACAATGCGAGTGTTCTCCCATGCAGATTTTGTACGGTGTCCAGTGCGTGCATGGTCACCTGGTCACCTTGTTTTCTCACCCCTAACTGGTGTTCGTATATGCGGCTTGAAGCAGATTTCCCAGTTTGGCCACAATAGACGGCATAACAACTGGCACATGGGATTTTGTAGACAACATCTTTTCCATCGGGGCAGCCAAAGTCGTGTTTGATGTATACAAGTCGTGTGCGTAATGCAGCCATTAGTTACTGCACCATGTGTATCTGATGTTTTTAGCTGTCTTCCGACTAGCAGGGATACGTTTTCACGCATGAGGGAGTTCAGCGGCGATTGCTTTTGATGTTCGGGTCGACGTAGCACTGGAAATATATGTCATCATGAACTGCTGGTGTCTTACGCATCAAAGTGCAAAGTCATAGGTGTACTCATTTTGGGTAAATAGTTTGAAAGGTTATGCAATTTATGCCTTGATAACTTTCTGCTTCAAAGCAGTGTGCTTTGGCTCGATTCAGAAAGCTGCCGGCTGACCCCCGTTTGAGGGAGACAGGGTGGTTACCATTACAAATTAGGATGACCTCTGAATGTGCCTCCGCAATAAATTTATGTGTGGAGCGGTTCATCACCTTTTCGGCTTACTAAGACATCCAGGGATGGGCGTTATCTATCAGCCTCCACTTCGAATGCAAACTTGATTCTTGGAAACGTAGAGTTAAGATTTTGTATGGAGTATATCTTACTGATTTTCTTAACAATGACAAATATGTCATCTACATAGCGCAGCAGAGTTTTAAGTTAATTGTAGGGGGAGTTGTAGCTTCTAATTTCTGCAGTACGGCCCCTGTCAGGAGATCGGATATGGGCGAACCTATGGGGACGCCGTTTAATTGTCGAGGGCATTGTTTGGAGAAAAACAGTTCGTTTTCAGGCACAGATCTAGGCGTTGAAGGCACTTCGCAAGTATAGGCTTGAAGGAGCTTTTTAGCGCAGCGCCTCGTTAAATCTAGCGTAATTGAGATGAAGAACGAGATTACACTCCTAAACCCCAGTATCTCGTCAGCTGTAACTCTGACTCCTCTTAATTTGTCTAGAAATTCCTTTGAACCCTCGATGGAGTTCTCAGAGATCTTTGTTAATAGTTGTAGTTAGTTAAATAGCCACTTCGAATTTTTATGGTTGAGTGCACCGATCAAGGTGACTGTCAGTTGCAGCAGGATATCAGGTTTGAATCCTGGGAAAACCAAATCTCTTAGGGATTCTTGGTTCTTCTTGTTTCAAAAAGTTGACATGGACGCCTTGTAAGGCTTCCAGGTTTCTTTTCAATACATGAGTTCTGTTGTTTTGTGGGGCCGGCAGTCGGAGGATCTTATGCGGAATCATCTCCTAAGAGTGACATCTTCTCTGTGTAGCCTGCCTTGTTCAGTATCTGATACCGTGCTCCAAACATAGGTGCTAGCAAGTTTGCGGGTACCTAGAGATAAGGCCTTACGAATAATTTAGAGCGAACAGTTGGGGGAAACTATAAGAAGGAGTAAGGAAATTCTCCCCATATGCCTTTGCTAAACTTAACCCAACAAATGCTGGGAAGATAATAGCAAGCTCGTCAGCTCCGTGGAGCAGCCTTTATTTAGTGCCTGGTTAAAAATTGAAGTGTATGTGTGTTGATGCACTATGAACGACCACCAAACGGCATTAAATTACCTCGGGCACATTTAGACGTCTGGGGTGTACTCGGACAGCACCTTTAAGTCAGACGACTTTCCGAAGAAACCATTTCGGTTCAGCGGCGAAATCCGCCTGGCTAACTTTTACCGTAGCTATATTTTCTACTATATTTATCAACAGTAGCAACATCAGCAATTACAAAATAATTTTGACCATGGTCTTCTGTCTAGGTGGTTTGGAGTTGAAAAAGCTGTTATTCGCTTGTAAGAAATCCGCCAAACATCTTTATGCCCAACGTCTCCTGAACAAATGCCCCCAAAATACAGTTGTCTGTGAATGGATATTAGGTTATTCTTACTAACCGCATCTGGACGGAGGTTGCCTCGATTGCTTTCTTCAATTCATCTTGCCAGTGCCTGATATCCGCCACTTCCTAGGATAAAAAATAAAAAAACCGGGAGAAAACTACCAGAACACTTCGAAGCAATTCATTAAGTACGATATTTCCAATGCGCAGCCTTAAGCATAAACAGTTTGAGAACAGCGTGAAGTTCAAACCTTGGTCAGGGCACGTTCAACGGCATCTTTGACCTGATCCACTCCCAGGCGCGCCTCCCGATGGAGTAAACAGAGTTTCGAGATCTTCAGCGGCTGCTCCATTTGAGACAGAGCGGTCTTCAGGCAGACGAGGCGAGTCTGCAATGCATAAGGTGTTTGAAGGGGCAAATTGCTACTGGAACCGCGTAAACCATTTTTCAAGCAGAACCGGGATAAAACCATAGACAGAGAGCGAAAAATAGACTAAATAACTTGAAATTCACCAGCAAAAAAAGAAGAGCTAGTGGAAAAGGGGAAGAAAAACTCTTATAGGACGCACGTTGAAATCGCTGCCAAACGTACAATAAACAGCCGGAGATAAGGTACAATTTATTTAATCATGGATGGCCCTATGGTATGGCAACTGTAGATGTCGCTATTACTGACGAAAAAATGACTCCGTTTTCTTAAAGGATGCAGCAATCTGGCCAACCAGGACAACCAACTCGTAAGATAATTAAAGCCTTACATCCGGAAGTCAGTCAATTTATCTTATATTTAAGCCAGAAATGGCCATTCCAGTTCCCCTTGTCTGTGTCGGTAATAACATGCTGCCTATATCATGCGCCGCTGTGTAGCTGCTGGTTGGGCTTGAGAGAGCAAGCCCTAAGGTACAACGGGACGAGTGAGTCCCGTAAAAACGGTCGGTGAGCGTCCCTCTACCATTATACATGCATATATTTAATGGTAAATGACGGGCACCAGTTACGCTACGGAACTCACTGATCCCATTGTGCCTTAGGACTCGCTATTGAGCCCCCCTAGCAGCCGCACAGCGGCGCATGATATAGGCGGTATGTTATTACCGACAAAGACAAGGGAAACTGGAATGGCCCTTTCTGGCTTCTTGGCCGTCAAGAGTCACTCGCATCAAATCTAAGCGTGAACTGCCCAGGACTCAAACCTGGGATCTTAGGTTACTGAGTCCAACGCTCAACCGATGAACCACGGGCTCGCTGTCCTGTTGGCTGTGATCGGGAATATTAATTGTGATGAAGTGGCAGTCACTGATCAGACACATATGTATACGCGAACCATGCCAGTGAGATGCAATCTGTAATGGTGGCACGGAAACGCAATTAAGATACTTGATCTCTGATAGTCCACTCTATTGTAATCTTACAAGAAGAGGTTGTTTGACTCTTTTTCCGAAGCAAACCTTGGGTGTACTTCTCGGAAAATAAAGCATGGCACGTATCGTGAGCCAGTTTTCCGATACATTTGTTCGATTATGTTTTAGTTGTTAAAAGGCGCCGTCAGATATTTGATGCGAGAGCACTCTGAAAGGTTTTTTGACGGTATGATACAGAGAGACTGATATTCCGACGAGGACCATTGAGCGGACATCAAATCTGCAAACTGAACACATTCTCAAAGGACATTCTGGTGTATTCTGCATGACTACTGTCGACATTTGTGATTATTATTGATTTACTTGAAGTTAAACTATTCGGAAATGCTATTTTGCAGTAAGAAGAGCAAAAAACTAAGTGATCGTTATGACCTTTAACCTCTCTTGCGCCTCCTCCAGCAATTTCTTCTCCGAGTTGACTTCATTCGACCAGTGTTCCAATTCTTCAGTCCGCTTCTCTACAAATTAAAAAAAACATTGCATAAGCGAGCATTGGGGAACTTGTTAAAAAATCCCAGTCTTAACCCAAGCCTTTCGCTGTTCAGCGAATTTATAAGAAGGATTCTTGAGAATTATGCAACGTCGAGTTTGGAATGAGCAACCTTCTCGCTGCAGGATACGACATTGGCGATTTAAATTTGATTTTTGTCACTATATGCATTCTCATTTGTCTGGATGTAAAGGTTGAAGTCTCAGTTTGCTGTTTAAATTAGGAAGCTTTGAAGCGACAGAAATGTCCAGAAGAAAAAGAATCATCGTGTGCCTGTAGTGTCTTTTGCGTTGTATTCCCATTGCTAAAAGCAGGTGGGCTAACTCATGAAAGGTCAACCAAATTCCGAAATGCGTTTTCGTTTCGGAAAGATTAACAAAAAAGGGTTGTGAAAATAATGATCATGTAGCGTTATTATATGATAATTCAGCTTCCTAAAGATTCGGGTTTTCGGATGAACTTCGTTTCGGCTACATGCAACATCCATATTCTATAAAAGATGATTACTAAAACAGCATGCATTTTTCTCATTGATTTTCGATGCCCTTTAACTATCACTTATGTTTCATGGAAAAAAGTATCCTTTCTTCTGCCCACTCAGTAGAAAATTACATCTTATTTCAATTTTATCCTCGAAGGTATGGTATAATTTGGTTTTCAAAAACTTTTGCAATTCCCGAATAATTTTGAATCTGACCTGTCGTTACACTTGCATTCAGGGCTTTCAAACTACAAACCCTATATTTTCCGCGTACGGAAAACCACGCATTTCTCTACGGTAGTAAGAGGAAACTATATGAGGTTCATAAAATTTAGCAGTGGATTTGAGCCACATTGTTAACTTTACAAGCTACATTGGTAGATGCGGAGACATGACGCTTTATGAACCGGCATTTAACGATATTAAAAAATCTTACAATTAAAAACTTTGTGAAAACCGAATTATGCTCTTATTTCGAGTATAAAATCGGAAAAAGACGTCATTTTCTACCGAATGAGCAGAAGGATGGATATTTTTATGCGTGCTTTCCTCAAAATATAATGGAATATTTAAGAGCATCTAAAATCATCGAGAAAAATGCATACTACTTTATTGGGCATTTTTTGCAGAGTATATTTTTCGCATGTAGCCGAAAAGAGGTTCGTTCGAAAGCCGGCATTCTGAGGTAACTGACATATTATAGAATTATGCTGCAAGATGATTACTTTTACAACCTTACTGAATTAACCTTTTCGAAACGAAAACGCATTTCGGAATTTCGGTTGGCATTTCATGAGTTAGCTCACCTATTACAGGTAGGGGTTCGCGCCGCGCCAGCTACTCATCCACGACCGATCCGCCTCCGGCCTTCCTTGTTTTGCCATGAGACCAGGCTCTGGAGTTGGGGGAGGAGGAGAGAGTGCGGCAGATGTAGCGCAAGTCTACTATCACTTTTACATATTCGTGTGCAAGTCGCCGTCTCTGCGCCCTCCCTGCTGTGGGGCACACGGTGGACATTGTCAAAACTGACGGCCAACCTGTAATTCCCACTGCTGGTTAGCATGATATGTTTTGATCTTGTGTGCATGCCGCTAACATGCAGAGAGACACTACAGGTCACTGCTCATTGGTCGAAACTATTTGATTTTCCCCGATACTGTGTTTCTGTGAGATTCTGTCAGTCAAGTCTTGTTAAAAAGCGGTTTCGGCAAGGATCCATCTAATGCTAGTTTTGTTGAGTTGTTAATTGCTGTGACCATCCCCTAACTCCTGCTAGTTTCTCCCTTTGTATGGTTTGGAGATTTGGAAGGGATTTATGTTCAAAAAACCTGTACCAAATAGTAGTCAGTACAATTTATTGAATATTAAAACGAAGATATACTGCGAAAGGTACACGCATTGCACCCCAGAATGTCCTCACAGGTTTTTTGCCGAATTTCTACAACCGAGAAGAAGTAGGCCCACCAATCGTTCCATCAATGTGTCTAGGTGCCCGCTGGTTCTGCTGTAATTTTTAAATGGAGAGTTTTCACTTTATCTAAAAGTCTGGAGTAGAGTCCATGAGATGTGGTATTCTGAACCGGCCCCACAAGTCTTTTTCCGACGACTTTGCTTTAAAACACATTGTTATTATCAGATAATTTGATAACTTGTCAAAATTCAGTTTTTAATGTTGAAGAATCCTAACATAGTAAGAAAGGCTCGTAATTAGACTAGGACTGCACGAAGATTCAGTTTGCCAAACGATCCTATGTCCTGACTTGATTTGTTGGTCAAAACTTCTGTCAGTTACACTGAGTATGCAAAGAATGCCATTTAAAGATACAGTTTGCCCATGTTTTTTATCCATCTTAACTTTGTACCGACCGTTTCCTGAGTGACGCACGATGGTCCAACAGAGGAAAACTGTAATGCCTTCGAAAGGTTTTCACAGCGAATGACTGTTCACTCAACTTCTCTCGAGCGGTGCACTCAAAGTTGAAACAGCAGGACATAGCGGAATTCTCCCTCTGCTAAGAACGATTTGAAAGCCGTCAGTCGATTTCTGATCTAA
This sequence comes from Spirometra erinaceieuropaei, assembly GCA_902702965.1. Classification (NCBI taxonomy): domain Eukaryota; kingdom Metazoa; phylum Platyhelminthes; class Cestoda; order Diphyllobothriidea; family Diphyllobothriidae; genus Spirometra; species Spirometra erinaceieuropaei. The sequence continues at coordinate 54,466 of CACRXP010000994.1, forward strand.
CACGACAAGTTAGGAGGCTGAAAAACCTACTTATGCGACACGGCGTGCTTCTCCATCCGCTAAGCACATTTCAAAGCTGCCAGTCGCCTTCTGATTTCACCTGGCCGGAAAACCAGTTGACACGACAGAAAACCTTTGGAGCCGCCTACTAGATACAACAGCTCCAGCAAATTATGTTAATCCTTATTAAATGTTAATGGAAATTCTGAAATTATTTTTCGATTAGAAAGGATTGCTTAAGTAGGGCTGTAATATTGATTATGGTTCAGCATGATCCAAATATTTGTCAGTCATACCAAGATACTGACTGTTAAACGCACTTCTTTCCGGCTGCCTGCAAAAACTACGCTCGACAAAATTAACTACTTAAATAATGCTGGCTATACATTTACTTTCGACGCCTTTAAAAATTCAAACGCTTTTTACAGGGAAGATGCATAAAAGTGCTCCTTCCCGCACTCATTTAGGTGAAAATCACGACGTTTTCTAATTTTTGTTACCCAAAGGATGGTTGGTCATTGGTTTAAAAAAATTTCAAGTCCCGTATAATTTCGGACTCACCGTACCCGTCTCACTTGCATTTAGGGTTTTCAGACAGTAGGCTGCTTACTTCCCATGTAAGGAAAATCACACATCCCCCGTGTGACTAAGAGTACACCATAAGGACTCGTAAAATTTTACAATACTGCAGACCATGTCGTATACAGCATTGATAAACGGACAAACACGGTGCTATACAAATGGTTATCTTACAGTCTTAAAAGTCCCAGAATTGGACACCTTCTTAAAAACTGACAGATACCCTTTCCTCAAGTATAAATTCGAAGAAGGGGTAATTTGCATCCAGACGAGTATAGGGAAGAATTCTTTGAGCATTAAAATCGAAAATCAATGGTAATAATTCATACTACTAAAGTAATCATTTTTTTCGTGAGTGAAGTCTTTGCAGGTGGCCGGAAAGTATTGGGTCAAAAGCCAGCATCCTGCCATGACTGAAATTGCCCAAGAGTATGCCGCATGATAATCAGTATTACAACCTTTCTTAAGTAATTCCTTCTAGCTGAAAACCTATTTTAGAATTTTGATTAACATTTCGTTAGGTAGGCTATGTGCTATATGCTGAAGAAGAGATAAGGCTACTCTGGGCATAAGTGGCCGAACGCATACCAGTAATGGTGAGGAACGTCCTGGCCCGCTCGGTCCCACCCAGCCGCACCTTCAAGCTCAATAAGATCGAAATCCGTGTAAGCTGAGACCGTCGTGTGTGAGGAACTGCAGCGATCACGATTTTCCTGTCTGCAGTCGACCTACAAACACAACGACCTCCAGCGTACGCAGGACTAAGTGTCTACCTTGACTTGATAATTACTGACGTGGGGGGAACGCTGATGAACACTGCTGCGGGGACGACTTGACAGATTAAATTTGCCCAATTATTACATTTCTAATCGCCAACGCTGCTGGCAAAATGCCTGCTACTAGTGGCCAGGACATTCCGGCCATTTAAACATTGCATCAACGATGAACGCTCACGAACAGTGCTTGGAGGTAGGTGATTCATGCATGTCTTTTCCGCCAAGAAGCCCATGACGGCATGGTGGCTGAATTCCACAAAATATCCAACTCTCTACGACATGCTATCTTACTTCGATTCTACCTATAGGACTTCTGTTTTGATGCTCGGTTACACCTTTATCTAAGCTACTGCCTGGAACTCGCCTTTTCGAGTGCATGGGCAATAGATGAGTTGTTGAAGGACTTTAGAGCGAAACTATAACATTCCTTTGTGCCCTGGATTTCAAGAAGATAGACGAATTTGAAGTATCAATATTGCAAGTTGGCAAAGGCAGTTGGCTGCAGAAGCATCGAAACCAGCGCATAAGAGAAGACGCTTCTTAATTTGCGCGTTATTTTTAGGAATGAGACGGGCACAAGTGGTCGGAAGGATTCTCACCTTATCGCCATTTATGAAATGACTCAACATTTTCCACGGTTTTCAGAACGTAATCTCTCTTTTTCAGAAGACTCGTGAGACGATTTCAGTCCAAATCTGACTGTTCGGCGTTTTTCGGCAGACATTTAGCCAGTAATGATGAAAGGAGTGTCGAATAAGAGGAGGGGGACTGGGAATGGTCGTTGCGGACTTATTATCCGTCATCAGATAGTTACACCCCAAACTCAGGTTTTGAGCAGTTGGGAGTTGAAACGGGGATCTTCGACCTTTTAGTCAAAGATTCTTCCACTGAACCGCAGCTAAGTTGTCCCGTCGGTTGCGATCGAGAATATGACAGTATGTGAGCTAAATCATGAAATGTCAACAGAAATTCCGAAATGCGTTTCCATTTCGAAAAGATTAATTAAGTAGGGTTGTAAAACTAGTCAGCCTACAGCATAATTCTATAATAATCCGGTTACCTCAGGGTGTCGGCTTTCGAACGAACCTCTTTCCAGCTGCATGCAAAAAACTATACTCCGTAAGAAATGACCACTTATGTAGCATGTACTTTTCCCATTGATTTTCGACGCCCTTAAAAATTCAATGATATTTCATGGAAAACATGCACAAAAATATTCATTCTTTTGCACTTTCAGTAGAAAATTATGTCTTCTTTTAGGCTTAAACTCGAACGAAGGGTATAATTCGGTTTTAAAAAAGTTCATGAAATTAAGCAGTGTATTTGAGCCACAGTGTTAACTTTACAAGCCACATTGGCAAATGCAGAGACAAAAAGTTTTATGGGCGGCCATTTCACGGTATTAAAATATCTCACAATTAGAAACTTTTTTAAAACCGAATTATACCCTGCCTTCGAGTTTAATACTAAAAGAAGACGTAATTTTCTACTGAATGAGCAAAAGAATGGATATTTATGTGCATGTTTTCCATGAAATATTATTGAACTTTTGAGGACATCGAAAATCAATGGGAAAAAGTGCATGCTACTTAAATAGCCATTTTTTACGAGTATGGTTTTTGGATGCAGCTGGAAAGACGTTTGTTCGAAAGCCGGCGTCCTGGGATAACCGAATTATTATGAAATTATGATGTACGATGTTTGGTTATACAACCCTACTTAATTAATCTGTCGGTTGGGATCGGGAATATTAACTACGTTTTAATTAAGTAAGGCTTCTTTAATGCGGCAGTTTCTGTACCTACGGTCTTTCTGGAGCAAATATTTCTCGCTCTTTGAAAAAGGATATGTAAGCTGTGCGCTTCCATTCGTTACCTATGCTATGCAGAGACGGGCCGCAGTTGAAAAGTCGTCACGAAATTGATGTTTTAATTGTCTTCACCTATCGGTGCGGGTCTGTTCCGATCGACGAACGCAATAACAACATAGAGCCAATAATAATAATAAGTAAGAAAGAAAACAGCAAAAACGTTCATACGCACTTAACTTGGCAGTGGCCTGCGTCTGTAGAGAACGGACGCGCTCATTCTGGCAGCTGAATTTTTGTGTTGAAGAGGTGCGAAGGTACTCAGAGAAATTTTTCGCATTGGCAATCGTATCCATTATTTGCTGATTGACGCTTCGCCAGGCGGACTCAGAAAATCGAGTATAGATGGTATTCCTGCAATACCAGAAGGTCAGTTGGCAATAAACATGCACACCTCATAAAGATGGTGTCAATAATGAGAGAGAGGAGGGAGAGAATTCGCATTTGCTCTGTGAGGCCACCCGACCTCTGTGCTAGTTGGCATTAGCGGATAAGTGGATTTTGTCTTCTAACAACGTTGTGAGGAGTATAATTGTGCTTGGAAATGTTTAATTTCTTGAAAGAGGGAAAGATAAAATGACCAAAACTCGGTATAAGGTCGCACCCACACGGGCTCTGGCCCCCTGGGCATGACGTAGGACCCTCCGCAGATGGACCACGGGCCCAGCCGAGTGCGATCGTGAAAGCTCGGGGCGAGGCCGCTGCCGAATGGACAGAGTAAGGACGACATCGTCTCCCGAATTGATACTGCTTGCTGGGTTTTCTCAAGCCTTCGGAAATGCCTATGGATCCGACGTGACTTCTCCATCGTCACTAAGATTCGCATGTACCGTGCATCTGTCCGGTCAGTCCTTCTTTACGATTGTGAATGCTGGGCTTTGCGCGTGGAGGACGAGCGAAAACTGGAGGTATTTGACCACCACTGCTTGAGGACCATCCTTCGAGTGAAGTTCACCGACTTCGTCTCAAATGATGAGACTGTCCGCGCTCGCTGCGACAATCTCACAAGGATAACTCAGGCCATCCAAGAAAGACGACTGAGGTGTTTCGGACATGTTCTTCGTCGTCCACCTCAGGAGTTCAGTGTTGCTGCTCTCGATCCGGCACTGCTACCCCATTGGAGGCGTCGGAGAGGGCGTCAGTTCAAAACCTGGCTCGACACAGTTCGTCAAGACATGGAGGTGGTTTTTGGACCTTCGGTCTTCAGTCTACGTCGTTGGAGAAGGGAATGGGTTGAGCTGTCCAGAGCTGCTGCCGCGGATCGTCACGCGTACAGTTCGTGACGTCGTCGAGGCCGACTAGATCAGGCATGATCACAGCCGTATCAAGTGCAAGTAAGTAAGTGTCGTGAAAGCAAGTAGTATTCCAGTGATGCTCCCCAACTTAACAGACTCTTCCTCTTCATGTAATCACCTGCGAGGGTTGCTTACCGTGTTCCGTCAGGCAGAGTGGAAAAGTGATAGAAAGATACTCACCGATCGCGCTACAGGAATCACTTGTCCCTTATGCCTTGGGGCTCTCTCTTGGGCTCCGTCAGCAGCTGCATAGCGGCGCGTAATACGGGCAGAATGACATTATCGGCAGAGATAAGGGAGACTGGGATGGCCATTTCCGGCTCATTAACCGTCGCCAGCCTGCCACACCGAACCCCGGGGTCTAGAACATCTAGGGCTCAATCCCGCGGCTTGTTGGTTAGAAGTTCAACGCCGCTAACCCCTGAGCCACGGGCCCGTTGTCATATCATTTGTGATCGGATATATTCAATGGTAGAACGGTGGAAAAAACAGCGAGCGTTACCTTCATCTGACAGTTCTTCTTATTAATACTAAAGCTTGTATTGTGCTGTCAGACATTGTGTAAAACGCTGCTTAGACGGACGGATCCTCTCTGGCCTTGAGAAAATGGGTTGGGGACTTTCTGGGCCGTAAAAACAACCTTAATGACGGCAGGTTTGGAAAGCCGGGGGGCGATTCAAAGTTTTTCAAAACAGCTCGGTGGTAGCTGAAGTAGGCCTTAAAAGGCACCTCGCAAAAGTGATCGGTTGTTGAATAGACGCAGAATCATAATCAGGTTGAAACCAGACTTTTTCTATAGCTTGATGAGCTTGGCGCGAAGTCCCAGTTTTTTATATTTGTTTCTCATCTGATCCGCTTTCGAAGTTGCGTTTTATAATTTTAGTTTCCTTTAGACTCCTTAAAAGGTGCTGAATAAAATTATGCGACTTCGCATGCGCTACTCTGGTGAACTTTGTTGTGAGGGGGTTGGGCTGCGGACATCTCGAAGCTGCGCCCGAGCACTGTAGTTCTGAGTTATTATAAAAAGTCATCTGATCTCCGGAAGATTCATTATTTAAGGACCCTCCCTCAGGAAACATACTGCTACCGTTTCTTTCCTCTTTGTTAGATCACATCCCTTCCCATTGTAATCACAACGTCAAACGCCCGAGATCTATTTTCAAAATCCCCTAGTCAAAGTGCAAGGAGAAAGCGTACGCCATGATGCAAAAGCATACACCTAGGAAACTCCTTATGCATAATAAATTTCAGTAGATGGAGAAGAAGTAAATAAACCCAGGAAGTTAAACGTCGAAAGGTCGAAAACGTTTGTGCTGACTATTAACGCCTATCTCCAAATACTGAAATCGTTACCGAAAATTTGACCGTCGATTTGGAGTCCATCACGAGTTTTCAAGACCGGATCCCTACGGTTGATGAGAATCCAATTTTCCGTTCTAGCCTAGCCAGCTCCGTAAAAGCTTAGGTCGACCGGTAGCAGTAGCAAACTGTTTGACCAACCTGTTGATTAAAGTAAAAACCACGGAAGCGTCGGCACCTACAGTTGGCTGGCTAATAAAGGCTGCTAATCAGAAAAACAAATTCTGCGGAAGGGGGGTCACTGAAAGTCCTCCTCCCGCTCTGCCTCAACCCGGATTGCATACAGGCGACGGTTAATAAACCCGAAATTACCATACCAGTCTCTCTTGTCCTTGTTGGGACTACACTACCTACGTTTACTAGTAGTCACAATGCGACTGCCGGCAAGGGTTGGTTACGCTATCCTGGTTCCAACTGCAGCCGCAATGTGACCATTGAAAGGAAAGTAAGCCGAAGGGGGATGCTGAAATCGTAAGTGGGGAAAGTAGCCGAGGTTGAAACGGGAAAGGCGACCTGATGTATGACAAATCTGCTGCGAGGTTAAAGGAAGCCTAGAACCCCCGCAACAGACCTGAATGACAAAACACACGGGGCGACAATGCTCCAAACCTAACGGTAAATCGAACCGTAACCTCAAAAGTAAACCTAAGCCTTAACGTAATTATAAACATAACGACATCTAAACCCAAATCCTAATCCTAGTCTTAACCCCAACCCGAACCTTAACCTTAACCCAAACCCTAAGCCTAGCCTTAACCATAACCCTAACCTTACCCGTAACCCTATCCTAACTCCAAAACGGTAAACCTGGCCGTAACGCCCAAAGTTGAGCTAATCCTTAACGTAACTATAAACCTAAAGTTAACGCTAAACTTAACGCGAAACCTAACTGTAAACCCATCACCAAACCTAACCCGGACCCGAATCCTAGCTCTAACCTTAACCTTAACCCAAACTCCAACAGTAACCTTGACCGTAACCCTACTCCCATCTTAACGCCAAACCTAACCATAATCTTATCGCTAAACGTAAACCTAAACCGCAATCCAAACCCTAACTCTAGCCAGAACCCTTAAACTTGACACAAACCTTAACCCTTAACTTTATTCTCAGCCTGACATTAACCCAGACCCTAAAACTAACCTTACCTTTAAACCGAAACGTCAGGTTGCTCTTTTCCGTTTTAGTTCTAGCTACTTTCCCGCCAACGATTTCAGCATTCTCCTTCGGCTTACTTTACTCGCAATGCTCACATTGCGCTTACACTTGGGACCAGGACAGCGTAACCGACCCCTACACAGATATTTTTGACAATGATCTAATAACAGACCTGCTGGAGACGCTGTTTGAGAGTACTTAATTGACTGTAGATTAATCTCCCCATTCCGCCACTCAGAAGGATTGGGGATCATCACTTTCCCACTCAGAACGGCTCCCGTCCACAAACTCAAAATTAGTACAGAGTCGACATCGGGACGGCACTATGTTGTGAGTCGGGTGGCCTAACAAGTACAGCGCGCATAAAAGAAGAACATGTTACACACCCGGTCTTATAATCCCAGACTGCAATGGCGATTATTGCACAAAAATGTGCTACTAACATTCGTTCAGTAGTATTTACCGTTGAAACAAGTCCATGACCGGAAAGCAGGTGAATCCCCAACTCGTCCATATGAAGAACTTATTTACATCAGGGGCATCAGAATGAAACTCCAAATAATCCAGTTCTACTGGTCAGGTGAAAGTAGAAACAGATGGTTGCTGACTGCCTGTGAGGGCTCTAAACTGCACCCCAAGACAAAACGAGACGGACAGGTTCCTTAACCTGATTGGTGAATGCTCCCCACCATAATTAAGACACCCGATCACAAGCGACAAAACAACGAGCCCGTGGCCCGATGATTAGAATGCTGTACTTACTAACGCCCAATAACCAAAACAAACCGTGTCCGGACCTTGGGCGTCCCCAAACCCGGGATTGGGGACGACTAATAGGCCAGAAATTATCATCCCGGTTTTCCTAGTCTTCATGGGTACCGCAATATCTACATGCATCTCAGTCTTTCTGGTGGTTTATTCGCATACCTTTCAACCGCCTACATGCAACACTTCAACCGTCGATTCCGACGATTTTCACCGTGTGTTACAGAGCAAGGTGTAGCAGACACGCCGACTTGCATGTGAATTAGTTTATAGTGGTGGTGGATTTGCGCATCATCTATTGCACTCTCTCTTCCTCACTCCCCACCTGGACCCGGTGTCAGGACAGAATCAAGAAAATCGGAAGTGGGGGAGGGCGCAGGTGGCTGGCATGACCGCACCTGCATCTAGACCTGACACCACGCCATTCTTCACTAACAACAACACCCTAACAGGGGTCAGATGGACGAGGATGACTGGACGGCCATGCCCACTACCTGTATACCCAGTGGGAGCGCAAGCGAATCTACCAGGTGTCGGGCAACTGCCAGAGCATACCAGGCTGCGATGTCCATGGTTTGCTGATGCTGGTATAGCACGCACTTTCAGGCCTTTTGAACCGCCTGCATAGGCGTGCGTTGGGATACGTGTGGCACGAACGCTCTGTCCTGAAATTGGGCCAGCTCCTCACACGTTGCCATCCTCACCGAAAAGAAGAGTTAAACGTGAAGAGGGACTAACCTTGCGGAGTTGTAGTAGCCCTCAGCCTCGGCGATCCGCGAGCGTGATCCTAGGCGGACAGACTGCAAAGCTTGACCGCATGCGGGGAGTCTGATCGCTGGAGCGGCTGTTGCCGGGCGCGAAGTTCTAGTCCTGCTGCTCATGTTGCTGTAATAGAGAGGAACAAACTTAGTTGTCTGTCGAGTAGGCGTTTGACCCTCACTGTTGTGGTTGGGATCTCGCTCGATCGCCTTCCGTCCGCCCGCCAGCTTATGATGCATAGGCAGCTCGCCAAGAGTGCAACAGGCCAGACGCAGACAGCTGTTTCACGTTCGTTACCGATCATCGTAATGCCTTTGACGTACTGATGATCGGTAACGACCGTAAAACAGCTGTCTGCGTCTGGCCTGTTGAACTCTTAGCGAACTGCCTATGTACTCAGTTGTCTTTTTGTTCCCTTTTTATTTTTTCTTCATCTCCGTGCCGAGAGCGATATCCATCATGTATAACACACAATAATTTACTTTCTTGAATGGAATTTTAGAAAACTCCTGCGAAGACGAACAACCATATTTGTGTTCAGTTGGAGCGCTCCTTCATTAACTGGTATTCTAAGGATATCTTATTCTTGACCTCTAAAGAGGAGCATAGAGGCGAGTCAGTATGTTCACTAGCGCTGCTAAATGTTTGGATAATCATGAATTCTCGAGGTAATTGAAGCAAGTATTGGCAATTTTTTCCCCAAACTCTTCTATAATTGACAAAATTTTGCGGAAGACCAGTCGAAGCTGAAAGTTTGACAGTTGGGCAGAGAATTTCAGTCTAAAGTTATTATCCTTGGTTGCGCTTTTTTTCAAAATTGCGTCAACATTCTGGTAGTGCCAAATACTCAATCGGGTTTACGCAATATGCAAAAGTTTCATTTCGTATGTCCGCCTCGATGCTTTCTGCGGCGGGTAGAACACCGGTTAGGGCCGTCATAATTTGCTCCGCCAACGACCTACCCTGACCCAATGGAAGCCGCTGGTATGACCAAAAGACCCACTGCCAGGCCAAGAAACATCTGGAGTCGTTTACCGGATCTGGTGCAGTTGCGGACAAAGCAACTAAGTTGGAGAAACTGGAAGAGTGCTCCGAACGCGAATTGCCGAACACGCGGCAGCGGTACGCAGAAATGACGTCAACTCTCAGGTCGCGGCCTATTCGACGAGACCCGGTCACACATTCAAGTTCCATGAGGTCGAAATTCTCGCGAGAGGGAATAATCGCGTAAGCCGTGAGTTGCTTGAGTCATGGTTCACGGGACCTCAGTCTATCAACAAGTGCAACGATATCCCCACTCCATATTCCGTGCTGAGGCATAGGCTGACCAAAGCAATCGACTACTCGGGGAGCGCCCAAGCCGGTGAGCCAGATGGCCGAGCAATCACCACGCCAGAATCCAACACGGGCGATGATGTTTCAGCAATTAACAACTTGCATGCCGGCCATCAGGCAAGTAGCGCACCAGCGGGCAGCCATCCTTGACGAAGGGGAGCGCGGTTAATTGCTATAGGTATGCGGTAGCATAGCGACTGCATCCTATAAATACTGCAACTTCCTGTGCACGAGTCACCCTTTTCTGCCTCTGTCTCTGATGATGGGTTCAAGCGAGAACCCGAAACGCCAGGCGAATAAAGCCCTTGTTCCAGCGATCGCTTCTTCTTCTTCTTCTTCTTCTTCTTCTTCTTCTTCTGATCAACTAGTTCCTGGAACTCGCATCTTCGCTTGTAGCGGTCTGATGGCCTCGCCTAGGGTCTGGGTGTTAACTACGACAGGTAGAAAGCCGTCCTCCTCATATAAAGTCACTGATGCAGTAATTAATGCGAATAAATCGCATGCTGTCTTCTCAAGTGCATCTCATACGTGAACGGTGTAAAGAGGGGTTATTCGTGTGGGACCAGTTCTTAATGGTGAATAAGCACAGAACAATCATATTAAGTTGTATCAGGCTATCTAAGTAAAGTTAGTAGCAACATTTTAACAATTAATTTTTAGATGATCTGACATTCATGTTGACGACACATTGGATGTAGCCAACGAGGCGGAAAAGTGTTAACAGGCGCAGAGGTTCAGACTGGTGACCTTATGAATTCGCGCCATGTGCTGGGGCTTTGCGGCCAAGCCTGCCAACGGGGTTTTTATGCTACCCTACTAGTCGATGAGAAGGTACACATTAAGTCAGCGTCTTCTGTCAGAGATTTGGAGGAGTAGCTGAACATTAGAAAAAGTGACCTCGTGCACTTGTTTTAAGAAACCCGTTATTCTGATCTCCCACTCTCTGGTAAGAAACAGTTTTAGCCACCTTCCTCCCGACAGTCGGGTTAGGGGTAATGTTGGGCCAAGAGTTGGGATTGCGGATAAGGTGGATTTAAATTTAAAGTTAAGGGCATATAACTGTTTCCGAGTTACTGTTCTTCCTCATCTCTAAACCACTTGTCCTCTCCTCAACTATAAACCATAGTAATCCGACTGAGTGTTTTACTGTGGATGCAAGACAAACTTCCTACGCATAGAAGACGGACACTTATATCGACGATAGCTGGCCAGCCGTAAAAGATGACGACCATCGAAAGTGCTCTAGGTTTAAGCACAGGATTTCGGCAATGTGTGTGTACAGGCGTTAGGTAGTTTTTCATGTTGGGCAGAAATCCACCATTGAGAGGGACTGGCGTCTAATTTCCGGGGGAGTGGTCAGGCTGGGTCAAGAAGGAGAGTAAGGCTAGACTACGAAACGAAACGAGCGATCGTTTGGAGCAGTTTGCCTGTGTCAGGCTTCGCAACGGCTACGCCGAACGCAACATTCGTTGAGCCTCGCATTGGAGTCAGAAGCGCCACCTGGATAGGCGGCTTGTTAGTAGGTTGCGGTCTGAAGGGTGAGGTCGAGTAGCTTCTAAAATGTATTGTTGTGTTCGCAATGTCCTTGCTTCTGTTGCTCTTATGATTAATGCGAAAGTGCCCAAGAATACTACTACGAGCCCTGAATGTGCGTTGGCAACAAGAACTCGAGGAGAGGAATAGGGCCTTGCCGCATTGTTAATCAGTGTTAATTGGGTCGCAGCCTCGGAAATAATGAGGGTATTTGAGTTGAGCGGCGTCTACTTTCGTTGCATAGCTCCCTAAAGCTCACGCCTCACAGCTCCCAACAAGTAGTGTATATGATATGCACATGAGTGACGCCGCAGGCGAAACAGACTCCACATGCCTGTTACACGCAACGAAAGAAAATTGATGGAGTATATGACTGGGTTGTTGACTAGTGTTTGTGTTTAGAGTATTATTCATCCACTCCTAAGTGCAGTAAATATGCTATTTCCAGCAGAATCCTAGGTGTAGTCATCGATCGCTGCCGACACAAAAAATAACAGTAAGATGTGGTTTGGTAGCCCTACCTGATGGGCACAATACTGTTGGGCTTGGAGTTAATGGTTAGGGGTTATGCATTATGTTTAGCGACCAGGTTAGGGGTTAGGGTTAAGGGAAAGGATTAGGGATTGGGGTTTAGGATTAGGGCTATTTTTGGGGTTAGTACAACTATTTCTCAACTATTTAAAGTACAATCACGCACTCCCAATACCTTTTCTTTTGCATACAACTACTTGACCTCGTCGCCTGTGCGCTCCTCGGCTCTGCCTGCAAAAAACCCTATTCCCACCGGTCCCGTATTAAAAGGGACTGAGGTTTGTTTACTTCAGGTGGGGCTACCAAACCACATCCAACCAAAATAACCCTAACCCGAGATTTCACTCCAAATCTGCCCATTAATTCAAACGAGAGCATAACCTCCTCCTCCCTAAGGAGCGTCCTACTTACTGAAAATTACCTGAGGAACACGGTTAAATCGACAGAGGTTTGGGGTGTGTGTTTAGACCACTTCAGTGCGTAGTCGAAGTAGGGAGTCAGTTAAAAGTTGCTGACGAAGTCTATGCTCCGCCCCCTAAAGATGAACTGATAACAGAGCGAAGGTATTGTTGCGGGATTTTGATGAACACCTAACTAATGACACGGCTTGCAAGAACCACCAGAATACCTGATGTAACGCCATTTCGTGAATTCTCCTCCTGCACCCAAATGTTAGGTCCCACCTATTGCCCTACGCGTGGGCGCTTACAGTACGACGTAACGTGCCACCGTCTTGACGATCCAAACAAAACGCAGACATTCACTTCCATTGTACACTATTCGTAATTGACCGCGTAGTGAGGCTCAGCCACCTCCAGGCCCGTCAGACTGTCTTGGTGACATGGGCGAACGCTGGAAAGCCCGCTCAGTTTAAACTCACATAAAATTGGCCCTCGCCGATCTGTTCTACTGGTATCTGACCAATGGTAGTTGGCGGAACTCGCAGCCGGTAGCAAAGGTTGTAAGGACGTTGGACAGAAATACTCAATGACCCACTGCACTAGGCTGCACCATTTTTTGGGGGCATGGGTATTATTCGTTGACATCAGTAAAGAAGCAGGAATGGCAATTTCAATGTCAGTTCGAACGCATTTCGGGAACGATACTTACTCTTCGAAGAACTGTCGGTCCTACTCTTTATAAGACAACAGCTGTCCTTCGTATGCCTAATTCGTGCCAGGATATTTTGAAAATCGAAGAAGAAGAAGAAGAAGAAGAAGAAGAAGAGAAGGAGAAAGAAGAAGAAGACTCGACCGCTGAGATTGGGAGTTTATGTGGTCGATGTTTATAGATCACACTCGAGTCCACCATCGAACATAGCTACAAACGGGGGTAACTGTAGTTGCCAGGTTATAACTTATCTGCTCAAACTAACAACTCCCGAATCCCCTCCAGGTTTTATTACTAGTCGGCATTTGCCGCGATCCATCCCACAGAGGCTGGCCACCCTTTTGAGGCTGGCGAGCCTAAGACCCTCATGAAGGTAAAAGCACGCGAGTCGAAAACTGCTTGAGCCAGGCTTCCTCGACCCACAGCCCGTCAACAAACGTGACCATCTCCCTTTGTCTGTTTTGTGTGAAAAGTCTGCCTTAACAAATTGACTACTAACAATTCATGAATAGATGCGCAAAATTACTCTACCAAATACCAACATCGATCATAACGTCTCGACCATCAGAAACCCAGATGGGACCAGGAAACCATCAGTTACCTTGCCTACCACGGGAACTTGCGACGAACATGGGAGCTGCCAACCTCTCTCTCTCTCTTTGATGCTGCGCTCGAGTGGCATCTGACAGTACGGGAGCGGGCGTTTCGGTTACGCGTGTTTGAGTCCTCACCGGCAGCCGCGTGATGACGAGCGGCCACCGAGTATTGCCGGCATAGACAGATGACATCGGAATGGTCATCACTGGTCTATCTGTCGTCAGGACACACAAACACTACCCAATCGCAAGCGAGCGCCCGAAGGTTGGACCACATCTAGGCCAATCGTTCTGGCAGCTAATCAGTGGACCACGTGCTGTTGCCTGCGATCGGAAATACGCTGGCTTCTGGCCAGGCGAACGCCAAGGCAATATGTTCTGGTCCAGTTATCGAGAGTTCACAAAAAACAAAAATACAAACTGGTGCCTCATGTAAAACCGGTGACAAAAAAGGTCATTGAGGCACAAAAACGGCAAAGATCGAATACGTTGTCAAGCTGAAAAAACTGAACACAGGGACTACTATTATAGGGATTTAATGGTTGGAGCAGATGGAGGCGGTAATGAAGGGGATCTTTAGAAGACATCGCATGGTAACTCGCATATTTGCCATGTGTTTGTTTTACTACTCCAACGGCATGCCGGAACAGACTGTGCAACTCGAAAAATGCGAATTAGGGGTGCGTAAACGGACGGAAAACAGTTAAGCCGTGGTTACTGACCAATGGCGACATGCAGCAGGTAAACTTGACCCTAGCCTCGGCCCTTCTCCAAACCCTAAACTCTACCCTAACCCAAACGTTAGCCCTAACGGTATTTGTAAGCTTAACCGCAACTGTAATTCTAAAAAAAGCGTGCCTACGTAAATTAGACATGTAGATGCGTTGTAATAAAAGGGATTAGAGGCCACATATTCAATCGTTGCCCAAAAAAAAACAGAAAAAACAGAGAAGCCATAGCATCTGACGACTTGCGCCAGAGACAACCAACCCGGTTGAACAACAACAATTCAATTGCTGGGACGGTTTCCCTTTTTTCGATGTTCCCTGGCGTCCTTCGAGCACAACCCATCCGCGTGCCCTCTGAGCCGCCGGTTGCCCAAATCCGGTGTCGATGATGATTATTTCCAATGTGCTCCAGTACAGCAACGTTGCCACCTACAGTTGGCTTTTTCTAGACACCTAGGACAGCGGACTGCTTGGCCAAACGAACTACATTCGCCGCAGGCTGCTCCTGCGACTGCCAACGCGGCCGCTCACCCATGTCTCCTTTAGTTCGCCTAACGCCTCCCCCCTGTCTGTCGTTTGTATGAGCCGCGTGCAGCTTAGCACCACCACGGCAACGGCTAGAGGCCAGTCGGCGTTGTGTCCAGCGCTGATTGGCCGCAGGCGGAAAACGCTCAGGCGCAGGCATACACTTCGAGCTATCCAACTCATGAGATGACTGGCTGCCCCGTCCTGATGAGCTGCGCGTACGTCCTCTCGCATCAGTGAAGGTTGTCTTATAACTTTGTCTCCCCCCCCCTTTGACTTGGGGACCATCACACCTCGACACCTTCTCGCGATGCCGACCAGCCAATGGATAAATTTTGATCGGCGCCAGCTATTTATACTAAAGAAATGCAAGCTGATACAAGTATTGAAAAACAATAGGAACCCTTGATTGCTTAATCCGTAAGTTTTCAGTAAGTACGCCTGTTACCGGCCACTGGACGGATAGTCCTCGCTAACAAAATTAAACCAGCTGGCCTGAGCTAACGTTTAATTCCGGTCGATACTGCGAACCCGCTTAAATAAGCAGCCTTATCAAATTGAAAATTTGTCCAGAGACTCCAATGCTCTGTGACTTTCAAGGTGTGCCGTATGTATACCCGCCTTCACTGAGAACGCCACTTGTCCGACCGACCAACGTAGCCGTGGGTTTGTAAAGCCCCACGACCTCGATAGGGCTGTTTGAATGAGGAGACAATTTTTGGCGCGCGGACTTAGGATGGAGATGACGTAACCGCGTGCTGGTGAAGATGGCCGGTGTCCCTTCCTCTCACTTCCGCCGACCCTTTTTCCCGCAACGCACCATGAAGCTCGTATCGTTCTCCCTCTCACTACGTCGACACCTCCCTCGGTACTTCCCTGCAGTTTCCCACAACGCTGCGTTCCCCACCGGTTAACTAGCTGGCATGTCGGTATCACCCCTCTACCCAGACAGGTTACGCCACAGTTGTAACTCGTTCTGCTTGTAGTATTAACTAGTATTATACGCCTTTCCAATTCCCATCTTTGTCCATTATATCTTCTGGCCCACTTGACGTTTCGTCTTCCTTTATGTGCGGATGACTATCGTGACTTGCTAACGACCCTATTCAGTTCAACGTTAGCCAGGATCTCTTTCCAGTGCTTCGCTACTTGGTGTGTGCTACCCTTGACGTCCTCGGCCGCTACAGGTTTGATCCAGGTTACTCCTCAACGACGAGGTACAGAAACGGTGAATGAGTCATCAATATGGAAAATCAAGGAACGGCTGACTGAAAGTTTGGAGAGGGGGATAGGTACCCTCCACCCCTGTGTCACAGTCGACCTTGCGCTGAATTCCGGGGGTATCTATTCCTGTATCCTAACCCTAACTTCCACCGCCTAGAATTTAGTTCAAGGCCACCTGTAATAAGGGGGATGGTCTGCTAATGCCCCTGTTCTACCGGTCGGTTTTTTAGGTGTCACAATTTCGTACTTGCAAACCCAAGCTGGAGCTGGATTGCGAGTTGCCGTCATGGCTTCTGTCCCAGGAGGCAGGATGTGTCCACACACGTCAGGATACTACGGTGGCATATAACACCAATCGAAAAAGTAGCGGCAACAACCGGGAAAAGACATGTGCTTTGTGAAGGCGCCCAATGATTTAGCAGCCTGAAGTGGCAAATTGGCGTTTCAGGTTCAGCCCGCAGCATCAGCATGCCCCACTCCCGCCAGAACACCATTGCTTCGTCGAAAAACACTGCTCTCGCCACGCACGGCACCTTTTTAGGGTCAGAAGTGGTTGTGTAACCGCACCTGAGGCAAGCAAACCCCAGCCGCCTGTAATACGGGACCGGTGGTAATAGGGGGCTTTTGCAGGTGGGGGCGGGGAACGCACAGGCGACGAGGTCAAGGAGTTGTATGCAAAAGAAAGGCTATTGGGAATGCGCGGTTGTACACTGAGTGATTGAAAAACAGTTGCCCTAACCCTGACCCTAACCTCCAACCCCTAGGAGAATTGTGTCAATCAGGTGCGGCTAAATAACCGCATCTTACACGAAAGAGTACAGGAACCACATACAATTGGCATGAACGACCATGTCTATCGAGTAGTCAAAAATCATCCATGAAGCAACCTTCGCCAGTAAGAAGACCTGACTGTGGTTGTCAAATTTCCACCTTGCTGATGGTGACAAATAAGCTACAAATACCCGTTCCAGTCTCCTGTTATAAAGCATGGGGATATGGACGATCTCTCTTTATTACAGGTGACCTTAACCCCTAACCCTAACCTCCAACTCTAACCCCAACCCCGACAGTATTGTGTCCATTAGGTGGGGCACATAACCGCATCTTACCCTCTTTTAGGATGCCTTACCCTAAAGTATACGAAATGCACCATGAAGGTAGGGGAAACATAACATTTATCGAAACTGAAATAACCTAGATTTGGATGAGAAACAACAGGCTTATGCTTCCAAGCACCCTTGGCGCGCAAACCGCCTGTGCTCCCATAACTCCGTCGCTTTTAGTAATTTAGACGGGGGTTGGGGGTTACTTGTCCAGTCTAGAGCAATCTCCGTCGGGATTAAGATTACTGGCGAGGACCCCTGGCCCGATGTATGCATGGAGGGAGAGTTACGTTCTCCGTCAATCAAAGGACAATGTGAAGTCCCTATGGCAGACAAAAAACTAAAAATTCACAGGCGGCTGCCTGCAGCATAATATCGCTTCAATTTCATGGAAAAATCAAACAGCAGCCTCGCCAACTTACTGTCAGGCTTCCTGAAGAGCGTCTGAAAACCCCGACCTATCGAGGTCAGTTCCTGAATAGCTGAACTTTAAAAGTGTATACGTGTGTGTGTGCGTACGCGTCCCGCGCATGGCAGTGACCTCGTAGTTGCTATGCGCCAAAAGGAGTACGGTTGTTAGCACAAACTGAGAGGTCCCCGGCGAAGCGCAAAACTTGTCAAGGTCTCGATGTTCCCTTTCAAAGCAATAAGGACGAGGTGAATTCTTAGCACTGCTTTTGTCAGTTTCATGAAATAGAACTTACAGATGGAAGAGGCTTCAATGGCTTTTGCTCAGCAGCCTGTCTCCAGCGTTCCTCATGTGCTTTTTCAAGACTGACTTTTTCAAACACCTCAGGATTCAGTGCGCGAACTTGGAGTTAATCCTTCTGCAGAAGTCCTTTCGGGTTCGGTACGAATCCCGGTGGAGTTCGGCCCAAATACGCATATTAACTTGCGACCAAGCGTCAAAAGGTTTACTCCAAAGGACTTACGCGCAGTAGTTTCATGAGGAAACTAAAAAAAGCTTTACATGAGCAAAACTCTCTAAGGTACAGTCAGTGACCGATCTCATGAAATGTTGGCTGAAATTCTGAAATACGTTTTCGATTGGGAAGGATTACTTGGTCGCGGTTGTAATACTAATTATCCTGCGGCATAATCGTATAGTATTTCGGACTCGGCAGGATGTCGGCTTTTAAACACACTGCATTTTAATCTCCTGTAAAAAACGTACTCGGCAAAAAATGACTACATAAGTAGCATGCATTTTCCCCATTGATTTTCGATGGCCGTGCAAATTCAAATATGTCTTATAGAAACCATAAACGAAAACATGCTTTCTTTCAGTCAAGTAATAAAAAATCAGGTCTTCTTTATATATGATACTCAAGAAAGGAGTATAATTAAGTTTTTAAAATGTTTTCTGATTGCCTGATAATGTGGAGCCTGATCATTCGTTGCATTAGCCCTTAACTATTTCAGTCTACAAGGTGCATGCGTTCCGCGTACAGAAAATCGCATACTTTTCCATGCCATTAAAAAGATGAGATACAGAGTCCATAAAATTTTGCAATGGATGCGGATTATGTTGCACATTTCATGAGGAGCAGTGGTAAACGAACAGGTACGATGCTATGTGGATGGACATTGGGCGGTCTTACAAATCTCATAATTAGAAACTTTTTAAAGCCTAATTATACTCCTTCCTTGAGTATCATATATAAAGAAGACCTGATTCTCTATTAATTGACTGAAAGAAGGCATATTATCGTTTATGGTTTCTATTAGACAGATTTAACTTTGCAAGACCATCGAAAATCAATGGGGAAAATGCATGCCACTTATGTAGTCATTTGTTACCGGGTACGGTTTCTACAGGAGATGGAAAAGCAGTGTATGCAAAAGCTAACATCCTGCCGAGTCCGGAATGTTATAAGATTATGCCGTAAGATAAGCAGTATTACAGCCACGACCAAGTAATCCTTCCTAATCGAGAACGTATTTCAGAATTTCAGCCAACATTTCATGAGATCGGTCACTCACTGTACATCCATGGCAAGTAGAATCGATGTGCACAATTATGAGCTGATCTGAGATTAAATAAGACTCCTGTAATGACACAAATTGCTTTGTTTTAGTGTGCTAAAAAAGAACCTATAAACTTCGCCACAACTTTAACTAAGAGACCTACTCATAACGTCACTTGGCGGCACATATGTTGCTTATCACTTGACCGGCGTAAACAGCCCCATGTTGGAAGAGAGATGTGTGTATACTCCACTCTCCTATACGAAGCACTACGGACCAGAACGAGAGCAAGGGGAATAGTCATTCTTGGCTCTAGTTCCGTTTTCGTGCACTGGATGTTTAGGTCAAAATGCAAAGCCGGCATTTCGTTCTAAAGTCGGTGTAGAGGGAGGAGCATCGCATCCGCGTGAGTTGCGATAGTTCTGATCTCAACCGGGCTTCCCCTCCTGATCAGCTCGACAAACTGTAATTTCATAGGAGCAATTATTCCCAATGACGGGAAACAGAACGAGGACTCACAAGTCGGAGATCCAGTGACTGAATAACATGTTTCATTCAAGGCTAGTCCGACCAGATTGGCTGAAACGACATGACACGTACTCCTATGCTTCTCTCAGGCCTTGAGATTACCCATCGATACTTAGTTATCTTCGTAAGGACTTTCAAGTTCCTGTCAGCCACTTCCTTATTAGGCAGAATGTCATTACCGACAAAGACAGGGGAGACAGGAATGGCTATTTACGGCTTATTAGCCGTCAGCCAGTCATGCCCAACCCCTAAGTGTGAAACACCTGGGGCTCGAACTCGCGACCGGTTAGTTAAAGGTTCAGCTCCTCTAACCACTGAGCCACGGGCTCGTTGTCCTATCGGTTTCGATCGAGACTATTCCGATTGACCAGCCTGCCCTCTAGGACAGCCCAATGAGTCGATTGTGACTCTACCTGTTGCATTCTTTTAGTCAACATTCGGAAGTTTCCATACGCCTCTCTCAAGTGCTTCCAATACCATTCCCCATGGTTGACATTTACCTTCCCCCGGGGGGGGACCCTTTTGGAAATGAGCCACTTTCTTTTGATTTGCTGGTCTCTTTGTCAAATCTCGAGCTGGAAATTCTGTTTGTTCGGATATATTGACTAAGGAATCCCTAGGCAGGGATATCCCCTGTTGAAGTCTTTATGTTTTCCTTCTTATTCATATTTTCCAGGAGTAACGAATGCACATCAGTCTTTTGGCTCATATGCATCGCTCGGTACGCCGAAGAATTAAACGCTCTCATTTAGCTTTGTACATACTTGGTACGAGAAGACGCATTCTGGTCATTCCGTGTGAGTTGGAAGTTATCTCCGAGGTATTTCGAGCCTAAGAGAGAGCCCCAAAGCACAACAGGGCGAGTGGGTTCCAAAACGGGATCGGTGAGCTCTCCCCTCGACCATTGTTAATATGCCCGAACGCAGCCGACAGGACAACGAACTCCTGACTCAATGATTAGGGCCTTGGACTTCTAACCACCAGGTCGTGAGTTCGAACCTCGGAGGTTGCATTCCTCGGGGTTGGGTATGACTGGCTTTTGACGGCCAACAAGCCAGAAATGGCCGTTCCGGTCCTCCCTGCCTTTGTCGGTAATGCCATTCTATCATTGGCCTAAAGGTCTGTAAACGTCTACTATGACAGGATCAACAAACGATGGCCCTCGCAGGCTGGTTTGCTCTGACGGTTCTCTGATATCTGGTTCCTTCCTGGTAGATGCACTTGCGCTCCCGCTAGGTATGCAGGTCGTGAGCATGGCTGCCAAGTCATCCTACTTCTGACCCGTCGTGGTGTTGTTGTTGATTAAAATCCTGACCACTTGTTGTGTGGACCAGGGGGTGTGCATTGGAATGCGAAGGTGGGGGCTCGGCCACGCCACCCACCCGCCTCCGGTCTTCTTGATTTTTTCTTGACACCGGGCTTAGGTGCGGGGGGGGAGAGTGCGTTAGATGCAGCAGAAGTCTACACTCACTATAAACTAATTTACGCACAAGTCACCGTGCCTGTTTCACCTTGATGTGGAGCACACGGTGGATATCATCGGATGCGACGGTGGAACTGTCAATTATTTGGCATTAAATTATTTTTCTTGAGATCTCGATTGAAGTATTCAGGGCGCGGCGCAAATGCAGGAGATAAGTCTTGGTATAATACGCTTTTCCTTGATAGACACAATAAGACTGAAAATTGTGGGGCAAATTACAATCTTCCTATCGAATTACTTGAGAAGCATATGAGCTACAAAGGTAGGTATGACTGGAGAGAGTTTTCTGACCGTCCGACGACAACGTATAAGCCATAAACGGCTATCTCAATCTTCTGATTTTGGCAAAAACTTTCGACAACCGATTCATCTCTTTTATGAGGCCACCTTTATACTGGCCGACTGATTTGAGTTAGGTTGATGATAGTACCCAACAAGCACTAGACTAATAAGATGTGCTGAACGTGTTTTCCTAGATGAACGACGTCCCAAAATGAGCTAGTTTATCCGCACACGCCCAAAATGTTAAGGTAATATTCAGACGTATCTTTTAGCATCCATGAAAGACATTTCGGTCATATGTGGTTATGTAGCCCCACCTGAGGTAAACAAACCCCATGCACCTGCCATACGGAATCGGTGGTAATAGGGGTTTTGACAAGTGAGGTCGGGAAACGCACAGTTGACGAGGTCGATTAGTTGTATGCAGAAGAAAAGCTATCGGGAATGCGCGGGTGTACTTTGAGTAGTTGAGAAATAGTTACCCTAACCCCTAAGCCTAACCCCTAACGCCAACCCCAGCATTATTGTGTCCATCAGGTGGGGCTACATAACCACGTCTTACCGACATTTCTTTGGCATCCATCGTGGGCATTGCCAAGCTTCCCAGATCCAACTTGCAAAATGGGGACGAAACTGTCGGCATAATGAATGCTGCTTGTATTTTGCTGCTAACGGTCGATTTTTGCAATAAACGCTTTGATAATGGAGAGCCAGGCAAACTCTCCGAAACGTCGGTAATATACTTCCCTCGATCCGATGAGCACTTCATTTTTTCTCAGGCCTACCTAAGGAAGTATTGTCTGGTCTCCCAAGAGGACGAGACTGTCAACTGCGCGCGGGGAGTTTCGACGTTTTTCCCCTTCCACACAGCTGACCATGGTTGCTGAAATTAAGCCACGCGATCTAAATAAAAAAGATAAGGACAAAACACGTCCCTGCCTCCCGTTGCTTAAGTGACTCCGCACACTCTGGTGATCTCGAATGTTCATTCTTTTATAGATAACCTTACTATCAAAAGGACACAGCTCAGGTTGCCCACGAACTGACTCGATACAAGGTCTACGTTGCCGATCTCAGCGAGACTTGCTTCTTGATACAAAGGCAACTTGGTGAAACTGGATATGGATACCCTCCCCTCGGAAGTAGGGACTGCCGGCACCGTCCTCGCCATCAGAAAAGACCGCCACAAGACACTGTACTACCTCCCGAAGGGCACCAGGACAGATGCGCGGTCATATTCACATGTCGCTTACAAAGGCAATATGAACTACCGAATGGGTGATCGACAACCCGAAGATAAAATTGGGAGCAGAACGACGCAGAGTGCTTCATAGGAAGCATCAAGAGAGTGGAACATCATAGTACTGATAGAAGACGAGCCCTCGGATCCGCCTACCGAAGATTTTAGGGCTAATGAAACTAGAATGAAGAAGAAACCCAGCGACTGCTTTCATTGAAGAAACAGGTTCAAATAGCCAATGCGATCAACGGAGTCGTTACATACAAAATCGCTCTGTCGAACACCGATGTCGGCCATCCCAGAAGCAATGGAGAACACAGGACACTTTGGTGAGCCTACAGGCAAATGGGACAACCAGCCCGTTGCTCGAAGTGTGGATTAGCTGGGGCTCGATCCCGTGACCATTGTTTAATCCCCATCGTGACCAAAAGGACAGCGAGCCCGTAGCTCGGTGGTTAGGACATTGGACTTC
This sequence comes from Spirometra erinaceieuropaei, assembly GCA_902702965.1. Lineage (NCBI taxonomy): Eukaryota > Metazoa > Platyhelminthes > Cestoda > Diphyllobothriidea > Diphyllobothriidae > Spirometra > Spirometra erinaceieuropaei. The sequence goes on from CACRXP010000994.1 coordinate 77,682, forward strand.
TAACCAACCCCTCGCGGGATCGAGACCCGCGATGTGTTGAACACCTCGGGGTTGACGACGGTTACTAAGCCAGAAACGGGCACTCTAGGCTCTCTTGACTTTATTGCTAATGCTATTCTCACATACCAGCTATCCGCAGTCAGTACCATGCCTCTGGCAATTCCCTCGACCTTTTTGTGTTGGCCGTGGCGATGACCTCAGTTTGGTCTCACTGGAGTGCGTGCGCAAAGACGGGGGACAGTGGGTCAGGAAGACGAACAACTAATTTGTGTTCATTGATTCGACTTCCCAGGCGTCGTCCTGTATGACCAACATATACGCAGGGACAATTGGTACACGGAATGCGATAAATAACGTTAGTCTGTTCCTCTGTGGGGATAGAATCCTTTACTCGAGATAAGACTGTACGCAACGAGGATGCAGGTATGTGGGAAACGCGGATACCAAACTTATTTATCTGACGGGCGATCATTTCTGAGCTTCCCTGCATATAGGGCAGGAAGGAGAATTTCTATGTCATGATTTCTCCATTTGAGAAGGGACCTCGAGGTTGTGCCTGAGGCTGTCCTTCCCAAAACTGATGGGATATCCGTTAGATCGAAATAATCGATACAGATAACCTAGTTCCCTCTTCGGCATATCGCCATTGCTGCAATGACGGTAAGCCCGGTGGGCTCTGAGCCGGGAGGGGAGGAGGGTGGGGGGAGGGAAAAGATACGGCTCCCCGTGTTGGAGGGGAGGGAGAATGGTAGGTTGGCGGAACTGCGGGCGCCTGGATTAGGCGCCGCTAATGCGGCGTGGGGCTCGGCTCAGTGGGCCTTGATCGTGGACCCTCATAATGAGCGTCTAGGTCGACGTGGCGGTTGATGCTATCCGCGTCAGTGTCATGCTTCTAGGAGTTCTTTCGCCCCTTTTGTGTTAGCCGTGGCAATGAACTCAGTTTCAGCCCAATTGAATCGTTGGTCGCACTGGAGTGTGTGCGCAAAGACGAGGGACAGTGGATCACGACGACGGACAGCTAGTTTGTGTTCATTAATGCAAGCTCCCAAGCGTCGGCCCGCTTGATCAACATACACGCACGCACACCACTGATTCAGTTGGGATGACATTGGGATCATTGCCACGGCAAACACAAAACGGGCGGGGGAATTTCGAGAGGCACAGTACGCTAGTGCGGACAGCATCAACCGCCACGTTGACCTAGACACCCATTATGAGGGCCCACGATCAAGGCTCACTGAACCGAGCCCCACGCCGCATTAGCGGCGCCTAATCCAGCCGCCCGCAGTTCCACTAACCTACCATACTTCCTCCCCCTTCAACACGGGGAACCGTCACTA